>JADKXX010000049.1:0-223498 GCA_017310255.1 Butorides virescens
TCCTCCTCCGCCGCGCCACTTCCAGGGGAGGCTGGTGTCATGCGGCTGGCGCCGAGGGAGGGGTGCCCGGGGCCGCAGCGGCAGTGAGAGGCGCCGCGCTGAGCCGAGCCCCCTGCGATGACAGCCATGAAGGAGCAGCCGGCGCACCCGGGCGGCAGGGGGAACCCGCCGCCGCCGCAGCCCGACCAGGTGGGACCCGCGGCGGGAGGCGCCGAGGGGCCGGGGCATAGAGCGGGGCGGGGGGGGCGGCGGCCGTCCCGGCGAAGTTGTACGGAGCTGGGTAAAAGTCGGGGGGGCGGGCGGGCGCCCTCGGGGCAGCTCGGCCGGGGGAAGTGGGAGCCCCGCGGAGCTGCCTCGGGAGAGGCGGGGGGGGAGCGGCGGGGCCGCCCGGAGGGAACCCAGCCTCGCCCGGCCCCGCCTCGGGGCTGGGGTGTCGGTCAGCCCCTGCCCCCGGCGGCAGCGGGTCCCGCAGGAGTTTGCGCTCCGCTTGCCCGCGAGTTGCGCCCGGGGGGAGACCCACGGGCGGGGGGATCCCGCCCTGCCGGCGGGCGCCAGCGGCACCGAGACGGGGCTGGCGGACGCGGGGAGCAGCGGTGGCAGCGGGGGCGCGGGCTGGGGCTGCCGGCGGCGGTGCGGGGCGCCCGGGAGCGGGGCGCGGATGGAGCCCGGTGCCCGCGGCGGAGCTGCCCGGGGCGCCGCGGGGCCGCGCTCCGCATCGTCGGCCGGTCCGCGGCGGGGCGGGGCGGCAGGGGCCCCGCGGGGCCGGGGAGGTTCCCCGGAGGGTGCTCGGCAGCAGCCGGGCGGCGGGCACGTCCCTCGGCCCGACGGGTGCCTCCCCGCGGGCGGGCGGGCGGGCGGGGGTGAAGCTGGCCGGGGTTCCGTGTCTCCGGGTACCGGCTCGCTATCGGAGCGGGCGAGTCTCGGGCGGCTTCCGCGAGTGACGGGTGGGTACCGGGGGAGCAGCTGAACTTGGCCGGCAGCATCACAGAATGGAAGTTTTCATTACCAGACCGCCCTATCTGCGGCTGCGGGGCGACAGCGCTGAGGCACGGGGGGGGGGGCTGGGGCTGCGCGCCTTCCCCACCGGGGCACCCCGGGCACCCGCCGGCCGCTGCCGCAGGGGCGGCGGGGAGGGGCGGCGTGGCCCAAGCCCGAGCCGGAGCCGGGCACCTGCCCGCCCTCCCTCCCTCCCGCCGGGGGAGGCCCCCGCGGCACAGCTCGCCCTCGCCCGCAAACACCTAAAAACGTGCCGGCTGCAAGGCTGTTGGGAGGCGGAGGGGTGTTTTCGCACGCCGTCAGGACTCGCCGCTCTCTGTTTTGAACTCGGGCGTGCTTGAGCGGGGCTCGCAGGACGTGGGGAGCCGCCGTTCACGGTTTCATCCTCCGCTGTGTGCGTCCACAGGGCTTAATTTTCCTCCGATATGCTAGCGCTGGCTGGAAAACGCCACCAGTGAAAGCTGGCGTGCACGGTTCTGTTTCAGAAAGCCCGTATCCCGGTGTCCAGTCGTGCACGCACACCCAGGCTACATGTTAAGCTTCTGAGTAGTCCTTCCAATATCAGTGAACCTGATTGAAATAAATTTAAGGATGTATGCTTTTTGCTGGAAAGCGTAAGCATTGTGGCACATTTTTGTTTAATACTGATAAAATAATACATTTGAGTTTGAGGAGCCTTCTTAAATAAATTAATTGAATAAGTTACGTTACCTGAAAAAGATGGGTAACTTCCATTGGTGCTTAAATTTGATGCAAATAGTAGAATTTATGGAAAAGTCAAGATAATTTTAAATAGTCTCAGAGGTTCACAGAGCTCATAAATTTCAGGGACATTGTTTTGCTTTAGAGGGATGCTGCTTTTAGATATAATAAAAAGTACTTGAACTTAACCAATCTTTATTTCTTTATATTCGGTTCAGACATGTTGAATTGCCAGAATGGCTTTTTGTTGTTGGAGGTGGAAATCTTCTCAAAGCAGGCTTAATATTGTATGCCCCAAATTACCAGTTTGACTGCTCCTTTAGGTCGTAATGAGGAACAGCAGCAAGTTCTCAATTTAAAACATGCTAAATATTGGGAATTTATTCTAAATATAGAAATATTCTTACCCAAGTGCTCTGGAGTTCTTGGCCTCTCTCGGTGGTGGATGGGGGGTCCTCTGATCTAGCTGCTATGCCTGGCTGCATGAAATATAAACCTGAAGTCCAATATATTTGTGTCAGGTTTTTCCAGACCGACATTGGTTTTCCTGGCAAAAGTTGATATTGAATCAACTTTGATTGCTTGTTGTCTTAGGTGCTAGGGACGTCATGCAGTAAATAATGGTGTTACATAGAAAATGTTGCTTTTAATGGGGGGAAGTCTTTCTATGGCTTTAAATGCTAATAATAAGGATGCAGGCCTAAATCCATATGGAGCGAGGCCACGGCTGGTGGATCTCTACGAACACCAAGGCCACTCGCACACCTTCACAGCAGCCAAGATCCATGCGATCGTAGCTCAGCCCCGGCCAGGGCTTGGACACAGGCGGTGTCTGGCTCCGGGTTTATGCTGGAAACTGTTCTTTGTGCAGCAGTGTGATGTGGCTGTGACCATGACCTTAACAGAGGGACATTACGCGTTAGAAGCTTTTTGTTGGCTTTTTGCCATTGCAGTTACAGAGCTGCAGCCATAGCGGGCGCTGTGGTGGGCACGGGGAGAAGAACAAACAGGGGCTCATAAGTTCACCCCAGTTTTCTGTACCCCATAGCTCTGTCACCGCTTGGTCCTTGTGGAAAATGAACCTTCCTGAGGCCTTCAAGCAGTCCATCTGTCCAGATACTCTCGTTTAATGTTTCATTTTGCTTGGTGAGCTTGTGTAAACCTGTACTGTCACTGCAAGTGACACCTGTAGTTTATTTATTTTTTTTCTAAGAAGAAGCCACATCTGCACCGAGAGGGTTTTCTGCGATCTCAGGAGCAGCAAATCTTTTCTGGTAGAGAAGTGGTTGGACCTGTGGGAAGTCCGAGAAGGAGCAAGGAATTACACCGAGACTTGCTGAGTACAAATCTCTTTCCTGTTTTCAAAGTCCGGTTTTGCAGATGCCTCTGAGAATAGTCACACTGAAGTTGATGCATTTGTGGTAAATTTATAGGCTTGCAACCTGAGCTGTAATTTCAAATTACAGCAGGCTAATGCTGGGACTCTCCACTTAAATAAAAGCTTGGATTGACTGACTGAAGCATCCGTAGCCATCAGCTTATAAATAAATTGGATACAACTTCATATCCAACACTTCCCCTGATGGTATTTTTAAACCCAGCTTTCCCTGGGCCAAGGCATCTAATAACAACTTCCATTAACAGTGCTATTGATGTTTCGGCGATCGGTTTGATAAATTAGCCAGATTTATTCTCAACTCTTTGCTAACTGTCGACTCTTATTTATTGCCAAAATTACAGTTTTATGTTCAGATGATATATCTGTAGGAAGGAAAATAGCTGTAAATTACCCATATTCCTGCTCATTTCTGGAAAGCTCTATCAAAGTGCTCAGACTTCTGTCACTTGAGTGCTTGTGTCGGGAGCGAATGTGGCTCCCTCAGTTCCTCTTGGAGAGTACAAAAAATAGCGTTTTTCATCTTGTAGCTTTTAAGAACCGTCCTGGGGTCTTGGACAATGATGTTTAGTGATCGTTTTTAGAAGGCACAACCATTTGGTAGTCAGTGGACACAACATATGTGAAAAATATAATGTACCTGTATGACTTGCTGGTTGATGAATGTTGCTGTCTTTGTAGATGAAAAACTAAGATAATTCCTCTAGGTATTACCTTTGTGAGGCTTCAGTCTGTTTACAAAAAACAGATGATCTACACCACCTGGTGCTACTTGCTGTTCTTTGTGTGTATAGAAGACAGACCTTTGAAATTTATAATCATTCTCTCCTGAGCCTCTTTTGCTCTTCGAACTTAAGGTCTTTTTAAAATTGATTTTAAAATAGAGAAAAAAAAGACAACCCACAGTTTGTTGGTTTTTTTTTTTTTTCTTTATGTCATTTTAGATTCTACTACATTATTCTGCTTAAAAAGAGGTAAGGGAAAAATGAAATCAGACTGCATTTTGTTGCACTGAATGGGGAAATTATTTGGTAAGCATTTAAATTACGTGTTTAGTATACATACAGGGACAACTGAGTACTGTTTACTTCACTGCCTTGATTTAAGGTGTGGAACTCTCTCTGTCTCAGGACCAGTTTCTGTGGTCACCAAACAAGGGGCATATTCTAAAAGTACATCTGAACAAAAGAGAACAATCTGTGTTTTATTTTTTCAGTGACTAAGCCGAAATGGTTTATATTTTGATGTCTTCCTTCATTGCCTTACTTCTTTTCCTCAAACATGGACTCTGCAGTGGGAAAGATGTTGATGGATAGCTGTGTCTGTCCACAGCAGTATTCATCTTAATGGGGTTTTAGCAAGGTAAAAGGGCTCTCCCCTGCCCCACTCGGGTCATTTTGAGCTTGGTGGGTCAGGGAGAAACTTGAACTCTTAATCGTATACATCCCACAGTTCCAGTAACTTGAAAGATTTAGGTGGGTAGTCAAGTCCACGTCCCCTGCTCTTGGTTGCGTTCGGGCTTGGCTTCAGGCTGGAATAAGAAATTCTGTTGTAGTACATAATCCAAAGTGACTTTGCATTTTTCCTTCTTACCAACCTGGCGGAACTTTTTACTTTGTCTTATTGTGGCAATGTATCAAACATTCTGGTTTGCAAGGTTCAACGTAACGTCAGAAACATCAGGTAAAAAAAGCCAATAAAAGTGGAGAAATAAGGTTATGCCCAGAATATTTCATAAAGACTTAATATCTGAATCTTAGCTTTAACTTTTAAATTCTATTTTGTACACTATATATATGCCATATATATCCATGCTGGATGCAGGAAGAAGTATTACAGGCTTGCAACATCTGTTGAATATATGACCAGCAGCACAAGAAGCTTATGTGAAAATCTATTAACTGTGGTGGTTTGGAATATCATTCAGGATTCAGGTTCTAGAGGAAGGCAGGGGATGTATCATTTTTCAAATACTACACATGGCCTTGATTCACTTTCTCTTTGCCGTGTGGCTGTTCTGGTGTAATTCAGTCACGTACCCGATTGCGGTGATGAGTACAAAAAGCCTGAAGCTCGTCTTCCATCTTCGTAGCATTTCTAGTCTTCTGGTCTGAGCTCCACGGAGCAGAGGCAAGTAGGATCTCACTTCTGGTGAAATGCTTCTCATGTTAATTGAGAAGCATCATTTTATGTTGTGAATAGTCTCTGTAAATCCCAAATTCAGAAGTGATTTCCAAAGAGAAGCTCACTTTCCTAATGCAGTGAACTTTACAAAGAACTTCCCAGTGCTTGATCCACCCTCCGCCCTGGGAACCTGCCATGAGCCCAGCCGTGACGAGGTCTCTGTCGGTGCCGCAGGGCAGGGCAATCATGCCAATGCTCCCTTGCTCCTCGCACCCTCCCCTCAGGGTTCCCATGCCTTTTTGCAGGTTCTCTGCATCCCACTTTGAAAACAGCGTGCAGGAATCTCTGCAGCATAACACAGCACCTGATTTTCCAGTGTTTAGAGCCCTCCACTTTGCAGGTGGATTAAAGGAATTACTTAATACAGTACATCAAAAACTGTGAAACAGGGCAATCCTTTTGGCTCTTCTGTGTTAAAGTGAATTGCAGGTGCTATGTAGGTTACACAGTAGCCTCAAATATCTGAACATACATATTGTATTAGCTATTTTTAAAAATACTTTCTGTATTTCTTTCTAGTCTCTTCCAACTGAAAGTATTGCTTCGGGCAAGCTATTTTGATAATTAACAAGAGGGAGGAACTCTTTAAGCAAACTGAGATGTTGTTTGATGTTATTCTAGAGTTTGAAAGCCATCATCTTTAGCAGTTTTTAATAACTTGAGGGCATTCAGAGATTACATGCATGTGTTACTGACTCGCAAACGTGAACACAGCCTTTCTTCCCATAGTGGTAATAAGGATGAATGTCATATGTGATCCCCAGAGAAGTATCTTAGTTTTTGTTGGGTTTGGGGTTTCATAGAATCATAGAGTGGTTTGGGTTGGAAGGGACCTTTAGAGATTATCTAGTCCAACCCCCTGCAGTGAGCAGGGACACCGCTCAGGGCTCTGAGCAGCCTGATCTAATCAGCAGTGTCCCTGCTCACTGCAGGGGGGTTGGACTCGATGACCTCTAGTGGTCCCTTCCAACCCAAAACATTCTATGATTCTATGATTCTATGATTCAGGTTGCTCAGAGCCCCATCCAAGCTGGTCTTGAATGTTTCCAGGGATGGGTTTGTTTGTTTGGGTTTTTCTTGAAACTAATAGCCCTTTGAAATGTACTTGACCTATGGAAAAACTTGTAGGTGTACAAGACTGTACTTCCCTGCTGTACTTTCTTTAACATCACATTGGAAGGCGTAGGCAGGCTCATCTGCTGCTACAGATGCCAGCAGGTAGCTGTAATTTGTTGACACCATCTTTGTAACTCTTATGAGACCTGTGTCATATTTCAAGTCCATGCATTAGCCACGAAATCTCAACTGTCTCAAACTCTGTCCCTTTCCACTTTAATCATACACTTCTTTTACGCTCCACTCAGCTGCATCGAATAATGTTCATGAATATATGATAGTAAAAAGAACAATGCTGATGGTGACTGATGATGATAAATTACTGTATTTATCCATTAGGAAGGACATTGGATGACCTACAGATCTCAGGCTGAAGCTAAAAGACCTTTTCTAATTGTTCTTAACACTGCTGGCAACAGCCATGTAACTTACTATGTGTTATGTAGAGAATCTGTAAATAGTTTAGGATGATTCTAAACCAAGAGAAAAGCCCTCTGATGTTTGGAGGATGTTGTCTAAGCAAAGCAGGTATGAAGTATTAAACAATGTGGTAATTTAAGGAAAATAAAGATTCTTTAAATGCTTTTTGGAATTATTTTAGACTGCCTGGGGTAATATTTGCAATTTACATTCCTTCCAGGAGCAAAAAAAAAAGCATTTCACAGCTTTCCAGAAAACAAACTGGGCAAATGTTAGAGTTCTCTTTTTGGAAATACAAAGGGAATTCCAAATGCTAGTGGGAAAGCCATTAAACTTGTTTGAAATGCTGGGCAAGTGCAAGAAACTAAATCAAACACTGCCAGCGCGACTGATCATTCATCCTCCGTGTTTGTTCTTTCTGCTCCTGGCGGCGCGGAGGCTGCTGACTTCCTTACCCCCTTCCCATCCCAGGGCTTCAGAAGCTACTTAAATCAAAGCATTTAATATATATTAGGGGAGTCTTTCAGAGTAAGGATTTGAGCTTAAGTACACTTAATTAGGAGTAATGATGCACTGTGATTTTTGAATCCTGTGGAAGAACTGTTTAAATCGGATGGTCTAATGACAGTTCTAAATAAACACAAAGTGGCTGTAAAAATTGGTGGCTTGAGACAGAAAAAGTGTGGTTCGGGAAGATCTTCTTGGTAGTCCCTGCTGGAAATAGTCTTGTAGCAATTCCAGCCTTATTTGTGAAGATTTCTGCAATATCTCGGTGTATATAGCAACACAACAAAGATCCTACTGAAAAGTTTAGTCAAGGGCCTTCTTGTTCTAGGGCGTAGATGATTGTATTGGGTAATTAGATGTCATCAAGCATAAATATAAATTTAAATCTTCTTGAGGTAATAAGCCTGCAAAGTCAGAAGGCTGAAATGAGTGGGTAGCTCCAATGCAAGGTAATTAGCTACGAAAGGTTCCTTTTTATTTTTAGTACAAAGGTTCTTTGTTACTGTGGCACGTGGAATATATTTTGGTCCCTGAGATGGCTGAAAGTATTTCTAGATCCTGGCCCATTCCTCAAGGGCTTATTTACATGGATTTCCCCACTGGAGTCAGTGGGACTACTTGTGTGAATAACGACTCTAGGACTAATCATATAATTTGCACTTTAATCATTGTATCTTGGGAAAAGAGCCCTTTGGTATCCAGTAAGATGGATTGAGCTGCAGTACTCATGCTGTACGAGAGGTAGTTATCAAAATGTTGTCACTGGCATTCTCCGAGGTTTTTGGTGGCAGCAGTTCAGTGTTATGGCATGTTTTTAAATTCGGAAGGACAGAACTACAACGCTAATACTATGTGCCAGGCTCTGAAAAGGTTTCTGAAGGCAACCATCAGCTTACGCAAGTCGTTGGCTCACGTTAGAAGGACAGGGTTTATACCTGTATATGGCACATGCATTTTCTTGTATTTCTTTCAGGGTCTCTACATGGAACTCTGTACTGAAGAGGGGATTTACCCCCTTTTGGGTCCCATCACTGTTAGAAATGAGTTTGATGTCAGAGTCCTACGTAGCAGTGTTGAGACCCTACGTTTCTGGTTTCATTCTGGCATAATTAGTGACAACTGAAGGAAGGCAGATGAAAGCTCATCTGGATGGCTTCATGAAGACTCCAGTGAAGTCTTTTTGTTGGCAACTATTTATATTGCATCCTTAGCTTTTTTTTTTTTTTGTCCTTGTACACTCTCTTTTCAGACACATTTCTGATTCTGTAAAATGCTGTTTCATGTGAGCAGTTCTCAGTTCTCTCTCACTTCTTTTTCCCTTCAGTTTTGTTACATCTCCACGTGATTCTCTCCTGCACCACACTTTCCCCCCAGCTTTCCATCTTTAATCTTCTATACGCAGTTTTCCTAACAATTTTCTTCCAAGAGCCCTTCTGCCTTTACCAGTGCCATACTTCTCTTTGTAAGCTGAGCAGCATCTTTGTCATCTTTGTTTCCTTACTTCCGTTTCCCCATTGCTAATCATTTGAAGAATGTTGTCTCTTCATCTGCACCAGCAGCGTAAGAGCAGCCTCAGAACAGAGGACAGTAATGTATTTCTAATGATTTTCTGTGTTTTGATACTTCTGTTGTGATCCAGTAATTCCATTAGGTTCTGGGAAACCAGCAGCTTTGAGGGCACGGCAGAGAACATCTCGCGGTAAACAAGAGTGTCGTGGTAAACTGTCTCAGCTGCCTGAACGGTGCCTTTAGTGGAAGCAATGGAAGACAGGAAGGCATTTGGTAGAATTTTATTCTGTTAGAACAACTCCACACTCCTAATCTCCTATCCCATAACAGTAGTGACATAAATATACAGTAGGCTTGTAGTTACTGGTCAGCAAAGGAAAATTGAGTGATCCTTGTGAAATATATATTGACAAGGCAATCTGAAATCTTCTTGTTTCTGGTCTGTGCTGTATTTATACTGTAACCAGAAACAGACACTAGCAGAATATTTTGGCTTTTGTGGTAGGCACAAGGTTCTTCATACAAGAGTTTAGGAAAAGGAGGTTCCTTCTTTTCTTCCACATTGTATCAGTAGCTGTAGCATAGAACCTCCCTGCTTATTCAAGAAAAGGAAAAACTTCAGGAGAAAAGGCTTTGGTGTACTAATCCAGCGAGCAGCACAGCCCTGTGTATCAGCTCAGGGGATATCTTTTTACTGTATTTAAATGCTATACACCAAACCCAAGAATCTGTTATAGCGGTCTCCCACCATACAATGCATATGGAGAGAAGATAGATCATTTTGGAAAGGAGCATGCGCAGGGCCATAGATTATGTCAGCAAGGGCATATATTCAGTGTATAAAGAAAAAGTAAGCTTCTTCACTGAAAATGTCCTTCTCCTGAGGTCTGTTTGCCTCCCTTATTCTGGCCACCTCCTTGCATTATTTTTACTTGGTGTTGCGGTACCCAGCCCAGCTGGGGATCCAAATCAGGCTGGGTCTTTTTAGTCTGAAAACCAACCAACCAAGCAAAACAACAACAATAACAACAAAACCCCCAAACCCAGAACAACTCTCCCCCTCAAAACCAGCTTTGAGAATTTTCCCCTTTATCCTTCGCCTCATTCAGATTATACTTCATTTAATGTGTTATTTGTATCTAGGAAACTGTCAATTATATTCTTCATAAATCTTGCCTCATTTCTGAGTGGGTAAAGATTCCTTTCTGAAACGTAAGCAAGGCAAGTGCAACGCAGTGCCAGCTTTTGCTTTAGTTCATCTCACAGTTGCCAGCCTAAGTGGACTCAATACCACTTCATTCCTGCGATGAAATGATGCTTCAGTGAAGGACTTTTTCTCTGCCCTCTAAAAAGGAAGAACAGTTTCTGCCAAAGTAATGCATGGAAAGTGTAAAGTAAATAAATGTCCTTACTTGCTGCGGTTACTATCTTTTAAACTCCTATAACTTACAAAAGTGTAATTCTCTTTACTCTTAATTCCCTATTCCATTCCTTTTTGTGGGGCTTCCTTCTTCCATCTTCCCTGCAGTGGGGTGGGGGAGATGCTCAATGTGTTTGCTCATCTCTAGGCAAGGAAATACTTCCACTGAAATAATATTCGCCGAGTGTTTGTGTGCAAGCTTGCCCTTCAGCGTTCCTCTGGTCTGCAGTAAATTTTGGTATTGCAGTGCAATAACTCTCAGGTAAGCCCATGGTAGCTTTGTGATTTGGATCACAAACGTACCAGTGAAGCAAATCCTGGTCATACTTGGTGAACTTTATGGCTTGCACCCCAGCACAGTTTCAGTGTGAACTGGATTCCCTTAGGCTGAAATTAAGCACGCTGATGAGCTCCTGGAGCATGCTTGGGGTGCTCCAACTGCTCATGGGTGTTTGGTCCCTGGGATCAGGCTGGAGCTGGTCCACGTAACCCCCAGAAACACACAGGTTGTGGACATCAGGCCCTTAACCACAAATGGTTTCTCTCTCCAGTTCTGCTCCCCTCTCCTTGCTAATATATGCATAGCTTTAACAAATGCCAAAGGCAATGCGTAAGTGCGTGTATTTAAAAGCAATTGTATGCTTTTTTTTTGTTTTTCACTTATATGTAGGCCTGATGCAACTGCTTGTAAGACTTTTTTTTTTTTTCTTACAACACTGGATTTTTTTCTTACGTGTTTTCAGGTATCTGTTTGCCATTTTTCAAACATACCAGTGTTTGTTGCCTCCCCAATTAAGATGGAAATACACTGGCAAAAATGAATGGGTTGCAGGTGGTGAAGAGGTCTCAGTTTCACTAGAGAGATGCCTACGAAGACTGCTGAGAATCTGAGTATGGGGCAGAGAATAGACACACGGAAAGAAAACAAGTATGAGTCTTGCTGGGGGTTTATAGATCATACAGTCTTTTGTAACTGAGATTTTTCCATAGTGTTATATAGGTGGTTGTCGTGGTTTAACCCGGCTGGCAACTAAGCACCATGCAGCCGCTCGCTCACTCCCCCCTCCCTCAGTGGGATGGGGGAGAGAATCGGGAAGAAAAAAAAAAAGGTTAGAGCTGTGGGCTGAGATAAAGACAGTTATCCAGAGGGACCTGGACAGGCTGGAGAGGTGGGCCTGTGTGAACCGCATGAGGTTCAACAAGGCCAAGTGCAAGGTCCTGCACCTGGGACGGGGTAACCCCCAGTATCAATACAGGCTGGGGGGAGAAAGGATTGAGAGCAGCCCTGCCGAGAGGGACTTGGGGGTGCTGGTGGATGAAAAGCTGGACATGAGCCGGCAATGTGCGCTGGCAGCCCAGAAGGCCAACCGTACTCTGGGCTGCATCAGGAGGAGCGTGGCCAGCGTCGAGGGAGGTAATTCTGCCCCTCTACTCAGCTCTGGGGAGACCTCACCTGGAGTACTGCGTCCAGCTCTGGAGCCCTCAGCACAGGAAGGACATGGACCTGTTGGAGCGGGTCCAGAGGAGGGCTACAAAAATGATCCAAGGGCTGGAGCACCTCTCCTATGAGGACAGGCTGAGGGAGTTGGGCTTGTTCAGTCTGGAGAAAAGAAGGCTGCGGGGAGACCTGATTACGGCCTTTCAATACCTAAAGGGGGCCTATAGGAAAGATGGGGAAAATCTTTTTAGTAGGGCCTGCTGTGACAGGACAAGGGGTAATGGTTTTAAACTAAAGCAGGGTAGGTTTAGGCTGGATATAAGGAAGAAATTCTTTACAATGAGGGTGGTGAAACACTGGAACGGGTTGCCCAGAGAGGTAGTGGAGGCCCCATCCCTGGAAACATTCAAGGCCAGGCTGGATGGGGTTCTGAGCAGCCTGATCTAGTTAGCAGTGTCCCTGCTTACTGCAGGGGGGTTGGACTAGATGACCTCTAGGGGTCCCTTCCAACCCAAAACATTCTATGATTCTAATAAGGGAAAATAATAATAATAGTAATAATGAGAATGGTAACAGAATATACAGAGTATACAAAACGAATGATGCACAACGCAATTGCTCACCACCCGCTGACCGATGCCCAGCCCGTCCCGAGCAGCAGTCAGTCCCCGAGCAGCGACCACTCTCCCTGCAACCGACCGACCGACCGACTAACTCCCTCCGAGCATGACGTTATATGGTATGGAATAGCTCTTTGGTCAGTTTGGGTTAGCTGTCCTAGCTGTTCTCCCTCCCAGCTTGTTATGCACCTGGCCGAGCAGGAGAAGCTCAAAAAGTCCTTGAGTAGTCTGAGCACGACTTGGCAACAACTAAAACCATCAGTGTGTTATCAACATTCTTCTAGTACTAAATCTAAAACACAGCATTATGCTAGCTGCTATGAAGAAAATTAACTCTATCCCAGCCGAAACCAGGACAGTTGTATATGAAGGAGTGCCACTAATTTGGAAGAGGATGGAGATTAGGAAATTAGAGATTAAAAGCTCTTGTTCTGTTCTTGGTTGGTTGCAGAATTTCTGTATGACTTGGGTAGGTCCTTGAAGGCTGCCGTTTCAGGAGTGTCCGCAGAGCTTGAGGTGCGTCGTTGCTCTGGGAATTTGATATGTCGGAGTTGCCCCTGATGGACAAAAAGAACTCCAGTGCATTGAAGAGTAGTTAACATTTGGGGAAACTTGATTGCCTTCTTAAAGTGTTATCGAGGAATAAAATAGTGAAGGTATCTCGCATATATGGGGAGAGATCTGTTGGTAAGACAGTGATTAGTAGTTAGTGTGAGTCTAAACTCACTGATATTAGTGTACTTATGTGAGAACACCACAAATATTTAGACTTGGAGTATGCTCACAATCCAGACGAGTTGCAGGAAGGTAGTGCTACTGGTAGTTGGCTAAAGCTCTGGATTTCTGCCCTGAAGGCAGGACCCTGCGATGATATTAAATGTAGTGATGGCAGTGGTTGCTGTCTAAGGTGCAGTTGCTGCTACCGTGGTGTTGCGCTCCCATAAGGCTGCGTTTGCTCCGCCAGCGGAGCAGCTCCATGGGTGGCTGCGATGCAGCCGGTGCTGCTCCTGCCGAGGGATTACGGCAGGGTTTGTTAATACCCACCCTCAAAACCATCTGTGCAGGCTGATCCTGGGCATGACAGGATTTTCCATTCATTTCGGTACAGATTGCTTCGGTGCATGGAGTTTCACATGAGAAAATTTGTGAAGTCCTGAAAAAAGACTGTATTAAGAATACACTGATGAGAAGGAAAATTAGTTTAATCTGATTTTCTCATACTATCCATTCTCCACCATTATTCTAGGAAAATACTCTTAAATTGTAAATAATGAGAATACTTTTGAACGTCGGGTGTGATCCAGTATATTTTCCAATGATTTGCTATAAAGTGGTTAATAGGGCAAACTTTCAGGCAGCGTTTTATGTGAATAATTTTATGGTTTTAGGTAGAATTAGTATTCCTTGTTTGTCTAACCCCTGCAGATAAGGTCTGTGAGTTCCTGGTCTGTTCTGGCTGTCAGCAGAATCCCATGTGGCTCAGCCGAGCAGGATGGAGTCTTAACCACTCACCTATTTTTCAGTAACCTATAGCCACCGAGCAGCCAGCACTAAGTGTTGCTTTCCTATCACTTTGAGTCTTTCCATCATTTGTAGGAACTTGCACTGGTAATAAGGACAAGAGAGCATCTCACACCAAATTGTTAGCAAATTGCAAAATACCTGAGAAAAACGTCTTTTTTTTTTTTTGTCTATCTGTCTGCGTTGCACTTGGACAGTGTGCTGAAGTGCAGTATGGAGTAATGAGCCGTAGTCACATTTACATGGAAACCATTTCCCTTAATGAGGCGAATGGCGTTTTCTATTTTAGTGTAGTGGATTTCCATTAAAAGCAGGGACTCCAGCACATCCACCATCTAAAATATGTGCTGGGCTGAGCTTGGTGGAAACAAGGTACGTAAATAGGAGGGATGGATGGGTCTGAAATCCCTGACTTTGAGCAGCAAATACATGGTAAGAATTGCCTTCCCAGGGCCTGCCTGTGTTGTATTCAGGTGCTCCATCTTGCAGAAAGCATAACAGGAACCTAGAGGTACATAAAGGAAAAAAAGGAAAGTGAAATAAAGGAGCGTATTTTTTAAGCGAGGCCATTTAACCCTTGGAATAGAAATGCTGAGGTAAGTTTTGAACTCTCCGCCTTTTGATGTATTTGAACTAAAAATGGTTTCTAGAAAGATGCCCAAGCAAAAATTCTTGGCCCTCGCACAGAGGTATCGGAGTGAAATGTAATGGGTTGCAGACTAGAGGAGGTGAAATGATGGGGATCCCTTTTGGTGCCTTGGTGATTCAGTGCGTGATTAGTGGTCTTACCAATGTTGATAGTCGACATAAATGAACTCCTGTGAGAAAAAAAAAAATACCTTTTTTACCAATCATTTTTCCCCCCCCTCCCCACTTCTGCTGCTTGACAATGATAGAAAGTTTCTCCTTCCCTTTTTATATGCTATTGTAAATCTATTGTAATAGCGAAGGAATAATAGGTTATCTTATATATGAGCTAAAGAAAACTTCCTGAAGAGCTGCAGTCTGCAACATGAAGTCATACTGTTCGGGAAGGTTCTATACAGCACTTGACAAAACTTAATATGCATTTACTCTTGGGTCTGAAAGCTGCGGCTGTGACTATGAAAAGGATTTTGTTGCAAGTCTGCACTTTTGCTGCATGCGGTCAGCATCCATCCATGACCTGGTGTTAACTCTGGTTTTGGGACCTCAATGTGGCTGTCAGTACTATGCAAACTTCTTTCTTATTTTTTTTTTTTTTTCCCCCCGACAGCTCAAGAATTTTAATTATACCAGGTCTAACTTGCTATATACGTGTTGAAGAAAACAGTTTCTTTTCCGCTTTTTGTCGCATGGACCATTGTACTGAAAGAGACTTCATATGTGTCTTCCTTGTGAATAGGCACAGTGGAGGTTCAGTTAAAGCAGGCCCAAAAATAACGTTATCACTTGTTTCGTGGCTTTGGCAGGTACGTGTTTGGCCGTGCAAATGAGTAACGTCCACCCAGCTGAAGTGGAGTGACTCCATCGGTTTGGTGCCCTGGTTACTCTGCGCCTCAGGGAGGTGTTTTCCTCCCAGCAAGAACAGTCTTGTTTTACATCAGTATATTGGGACTTGATTCTGAGACTGGGTTAAATCTAAAATGTTGTTTTGCCACGTTCTGTCTCTCTTCCTGACATCGCACATGATACGTAGATGAATCCTGTATTTAAAAGTGTTTGTAGGAGTAGTGTTTAGTCACTGAAAATGAGTTAACTGTTTGTACGAAGGCTCTCATATTTAGCTTATGGATTACTGGGAGGATTTTGCCCTTAAGGACTTTCCTAAGGTTCTTAGTATGGAGAAAACTGTGGTTTGAGATTAAATTATTCAGCAAGTGTTTTTCAAAGTTATTAAAGCTTCTAGCATTTAATGTTTTATGTATGCAGATTAAAAATGAAGGTTGATTAAATCATGACAAAAGGAAGTTTATTTGCAAGTGGCAGGCGGTAATGTCTCTTTTGCGACTGGTGGAGCACTGTTGAGCCTACTTCATTATATCGAATATTGAACCGTTATATTAGTGCAATTTTTTCTGAGTGATGGCATAGTTAAAAAGTGGGCAGTAGAATTTGATGCAGTACAGCCCTGGCTTTGCTAAATAGTGCTGAATACTTCTTGTTCTGTCAAGTATCTGATTTATAGACAATTTTTCAGCTTGTGTTTTTGAAATGGCCAGGTGAGCTGTACAGAATTCAACAAGATCAAGAGGCAGGCCAAAGTAATGATTTTCTTGTTGGGAAGTAGTAGACACGTGAGTATAGCACGTAATAACAGCAGGTTTTACAGTGTGATGCAGAACAGCAGGAATGTGAAGCACATACATTACATAAATTTCCTGTGCATAAGTTTCTGCTGAGTTCTGGGCTACAGTAGCTCATTTGTGCTTTCTTTTTATTTTTTTTTTTCCCCCAGTCACTTAGAGTTTCAATTAGAGTTTCAATGCATGAACTCCTTCAGCCTTTTAAAAATTTTACTTGGCTGTCTCCTCTGGGTTGAACACCTCATCCTCTGAATACATATACTTGCTGTTCAGGAATCAGTGAACGGTCGTCTCTGAACGCGGACAGCACACCAGGCCTGGCTGTTGCAGGTGCCGGTGCGGATGGCGCAATCACTCGCGTGCACACCGAGAGATATATTGACTCGCCCAGGATGGGCATGTTTTCATGTTGGATGAAAATTGCTCCCTAAGTGACTACAGAAAAACATTTTCTTCCATCATCCTAAGTAAACGGGGTGTGTGTGGCCACGTGAAAATGAAGGTAGTCATTAAAGCCATCGCGTCGAATGAAAACATTTGTTGTACGGTGGGTTTTGTGGCTCTGGATTCGCCAGTGGTTTCCCTGGCAGGATCTTCGCGCTATCCAGTGGGTGCACATTCTGGTACGACAGAGGGGTGAGGGTTTGTCCTTTACCCAAAGGGCGAGAGATCCCCCCTTCCTGTGGGGTTGGGTGGGCTGCCCACGACGGCTTGTGCTGTGCTCCCTGGAGATAAGAAATGCCCTCCCCTGATAGAGGCCAGATGTCCTTAACTTGGGTCGGCCAACTCTGTTCCCATCATTGCGACAGAAATAACCACCGACTGAATTACCCGCATACTCTTCTGCTGTGCTTCACAGGTAGTGTTAGAGAAGATACTTCCTACACCCAATACATCCATAACTATGGCGCGAGTAGCGTGCAATATTTCTAATACATTTGCGGGATTTTTTTTCCTTTTCTGCCATCTCATTAAGGTCATAAGGTTTATGTTCAGTAAATGGAACTTTCTGTTGATTATAATTAAATTTTCCAATAACGCTTGCTTACAGCACCGACAGTTCATCAAAACAAAAAATGAAAGTTATTTTTATTTTTCAAAAGAGGTAATTTAGTTCGAAGTGGCTGATCAGGTTAAATTCAGGATCAGATGGCTAGCCTTCAAATGGCAGCCTCTGTGCGGCTTGTTCCACATACGCTGCAGTGAAAAATAATCTGAATTCTTAGTTTTAGCACAGAGGTTGGTTGGACTCCAGGCTGTACAATGTATATTTTTTTTTGTGTGTGTGGGGGGGGTGGGAGTGGGGAAGTAAGTTCTTGCATTTTAGGTACTACAATCTCAGCTCCAAATGATAAAATTGAAAACAATTTGTGGTGGAGCAAATGCAGAGGGGGAATGTTCTCCAGCACATTTGGGCATTTCCTAGTTATTCTAAGTTGGATCAGAGAGGACAGGAAAGATCGGCTGGGACGAGGAGTGGGCAGAAAGTGAGATCTGGCCGGGAGGGGCATCTCACCAACTGTGTCTTGAACTTCTGAAACAGGACAGCAAGCCAAGACCGGCTTGGCTTTTCAGGCTGGAAGATGACATGAAGTGACTGTGCTGGACTGAGAAGCCTGTGTGGAGAGGGAGCCAGGTGGCTTCGTAGAGGTCTCTGTAGCCTTGGGTGCCTGCTTGAGCTTTTCTCCCATTCATTTGGGGTTCCTCCAACGCTAATAACTTTTTTTGCCTTCCCTCTCTCCTGTTACCATAGCTGTATGTTTACCGAATGCCTGTGGTGTCTAGAGAGTCATCGGTGCACCCATGTGCACGCATGCCCATCACGGTGGGATTTATTGGTGTTGCTGTGGAAACTTCTCAAGTTCCAATTTCTTCTCCTTATCCGCTTTCCTATCAGCAAAAAGAAAAACAACAGAAACACCCAGAACGCAATTTTAGAATATCCACCACATGCTGTGGTGAGTGTGAGATAACTTATCTGTCCGACTATTTCTTAATTATTCTGAGTCTTCTTTCCTGGGTGCTTTTGTGAGGGCTCCTGCTATAGCAACACTGGGGTTTTATACTGTTCTGCCAGTGTTCCTTGGTCATGGTGAAGATCTGGAGGTACACTTTGAAGTATGCCAACAGAGAAAGTGTGTTGCCTTCAGTTTCACTGTAAAGCCCTGCAACACTTGGTTTCTCTTGAGGCAAGTCAGACTTGTTTCAGTTCTAATATCCCTTAATTCCAATTTGTATTTGTCCATCATTTTTGTATATTTTATATAAATACACACACACAAATTGTCCTGCATGTCTTTCATTTCTGCACTCATCAGGCTATATAATGCACTGTGACAGCTCGCCCCTCTGTGATTCCTCCATATTTTCTCTCTCTTTCAGCATCCGGGGAGGTGCAGCGCATCTCCTGATGAAGTCTGCAAAAAGCAACATCACCAGAGAGCATTACTCACGGATATCTGTGCAAAGCTTAGAATACGTCATGTATCATTTCAGGCTAGAAGTAAGAGCCCCAATTGTTGGGGGGAGACATGCGAAGGGTGTAAATCCTTAAAATTTAATGGGCGTTTGAGGGATCTGCAAACCCCATCAAATAAACCAGTGAGGTCTGTGAAATATCTTGAGGGACCCTTCATCAGTTTCCACCAGTCCTGTAGAAAACACAGTAATTGCTGTTTCTTAACCAGCAAAGGTTTCATGCTCGTGTTCCACTGGGATGGAAACTTCCAGATGATATTAACAGATTTGCCACGTGGGAAAAGATTCTGCCTTTTGAATGGCTTTGGCCAACCTTGCGGAAAGGTTGGGTTTTTTTTAATCAGGTTACATTGGAGAAAGAAAAGTGTGTGGTGGAGATAATCTCTTCATGTTATGAAGGTATTTTCAATATTAAGTCTCTTGCAAATCTGCCGTGATGAACCAGCAACACCACAAACCACTTTCTGTTTTTTTTTTTTTTCTTTTTGTTGTGTGATGTATTTCATGGCTATCCCTCTCCTTGTGACTCTTTTTGCTACCAAAAAATTCCTTACCCGTTATCATCTGAGACCTTCATGCATTTACGGATTAAGTTTTTGGTAATACTTATGAAAAATACATCTTCTTTCTGATCATGTTACAGTCCTCTTCTGAGACTTAGAGGTGTCTGTACCTCACCTTGAAGTGTTTGAAAACAACTCTCTGTTATCAAGATTTAACATCACTTGGGAAAAATCAGAAGTTAGTCGGCTTTTAAGACATTGCCCAAAGGCGATGCATTCAGGATGCAGCCTTCTCTGATGTTGGTGAAGCATGAAATTTAAGACTCTCCAGAAATTCACCTCGAGTATAAAACTTCTAAGTAAAAACAGGATTTGGAGGCTGCCAGGAGGTTAATCTGGGTGAGGGTTTGAGTTGTTTTCACCAAGAAAAGCCTGTTCCTTTGTGGATCTCTGAGCCAGGGCTTCTGGTACAGAGGAACACAGCTCTGAAGCTGTCAACGTTGCTAAAATGCCCCATCTTTTTTAGTGAGCAATGAAAGATTTTTGTACAAGGTTGTAGGACCTTTCATTATTTCTCTTCAAAGCAGCCACTGTTTGTTTGAGGGCTCCGTTCTTCAGCTACGTGGCACCAAAGACTTTATTTCTGTGGTTTTGTACTTCAGCAGTTCCAGTTTAATTCTGAGAGCGCAGATGGTTGATCAGCGTTTCTGAAAGTTGCATTTATATTGTGACAAGGCTTCAATCCTCATCCAAGATTGGATTGCTATTCGAACATCAAGGGAAACAAAAGCATTTTTTCTGAAATCTAAATAGATAGGGTAAGTATCAAGCAGATGAAAGATAATACCGTTATCCCCATTTTCCATTTTTCTATTTCAGTTTTTCTAAAATGGAAGTGAATTGCTGTGGTCTGACAAGCCTAGCAGCAGCTCGTGTTGGCTGTCTCTGAAATGGGGATGGTGTCTTTCCATACAGAGGGAGAGTATGGAGGGAAGAGTATTTCATTCTCTTGAAGAGATTAGATTGCAAAAAATCACTACATAAACAGAATATTGGCAAACGATCCCATCAAACTGGGAAAAGAGGCAGTAAGCTTGTATATTGGGAAAAGAAATAGCTGCAGGGTATCAGCGTGGCTTGGTTGGAAACCTTTAACTAGAACTTGAGGGTCATTTGCATGGTGACCTTTCTTGCTCAAGGACTTTTGGTGAATATTAATCATTTTATGCATGTAAGGAATGAATTTAATCTTTAGCATACCATATAGTGATAAGTTACATCTTCTGCAATCTGTGTTATAATTATTTGTATGTGCTGACTTGGAGAGTTCACCTTCTACCCCACCGTTGGTATCTTGAACCCCAGGATAAGTTCCTCCCGTTTGGCCCATGCCACGCGTTGAGCTGTTGTGGACCTGCTTTCCTGGAGCACCCCACAACCTTGGGGGTCGGGCACCTGAGCGTGAACCGCTGAAGCCGGAGGCTACAAAAAGCCTCTGGAAGCGGTCAGTGGAGGATAAACCAGCTATCACTTCTGAAAAGCATTGTGGGTGCGTTCATCCGATTTCACAGCTGGTAACACTGACTTTTTTTCCTCCTTTTTGGATGTGTGCCCCTCATCAGTCCTTTCAGAGAGTCTAAACATCATTTCTGGAAGAAACAGTGTGGTTTATGCTGAGTTTTATTGTTTTGCCACTGACCAGGACTAGCCTTTTTGTGCCTGGATTTAGGATACCTAACATGTATAAAAGCTATTGCCTGCCCTTCCTCTCCTTTCAAAATACACTCACGGCCCTGGAAGGTGTCCTGGTGCTTACAGTTGAGTTTGGAAGTTTGGAGGCACCAAATCATGTTTGATACTAACCCAAGCTGTAACTGGATGTAGTGATACCTGCTTCCCAGGCCAGTATACATGGTGGGTAGTCAACATCCATGAAGCAGTTTGAAGTGCTACGATGATAGGTGCTTTGAAAATGCAAAATGTTGTTGTTATTCCCCAAAATACAGGGCTTCCCGCTAGAAGTGCTCATAAACATATAGCTGTTACTGTTGATATTTACTTAAGTCTTCATCCTGGGATATGTGCTGTGTAAATTCAGTTGGAGATTTTATTGATATTTTTCTTAGAAATTAATGAAGCTACAAGTAGCCCTGCTGCTCAGAGAATAGCCATATTCTAATTCACTGTGCTACAGCTTTGAAGAAACCAGCCTTACAGAAGTTTCTCCGTTCTTACAAGATATTGAACTGGTAAAGCTGGATGTGATCCATATTAACCCTTGGCCCTAAGCGATACAGCTTAGAGCAAATAACCCTCTCCTCTAAGCAACACCTCTTCTCCATGGTATAAACCCATCTTGAGAGGACTAACAGAACAGTGAGTAAAAAGCTTTAATCCAGTCATCCAATCCCTGAACATTAAGCTAAAACTCCAAATCCCATTTTCTTGTTCAGAAATCTTGCATCATAAAACCACCAGTTACCCGTCTGTAACGTGCCTCGTGCTCCCCTGCTGCTGGCCAGGGCGAAGGGCTCCTGCCGTAGGGTATGGGAGTGGACCGTGATAGAACCGTGAAGTCAAAAAAAGACGCCGTAACAGTTCGTGGTATTTTTATATTATTATAATCAGAGATTTCAGGCAAGGTGTGGGTAGTTTAAGTACTGGAAGAGGGGTGGGATGTGGGTGCACCACCCGCTGCGCACCATGCTGTGGACTGGTGCACACAGAAAGCGTCTCAGGTGCCATGAAGTTGGGGTTGCAGCAGCACCTTTGGACCGTGTGCGCTTCGAAACGTCGTGATGGAAAAGGCCAGGGAAGGAGACGGATGCACGGCAGCAGCCCGTGCGAGCTGGGGCAGCGCAGCAGAAGCGTGGCGTCGCAGATGCTGCGGCATCAGCACCTGGTAATTTCGGTATCATCTGGTCCAGCGTGCAGTCGGGATGCTGCGGTGGTGTCAACATGTTACCTGTCACCAGCGTGTTGCTGGCACGGCGATTTCTCACTCCTGGGTTTGAATGGGATGGTTTGCCACTGTTTGGAGCTGCAGATGCTGAAGTGTGGTTTCACCTCTCCCGGCCACTGGCAGACCTGAGAAGAAGCTCACAGACTGATTTTGCAAACTCATTTCTGTGGAGCAGAACGTGACTGATCAACATTCAGAAATGCCAAACGCTCACAACATCCAGTCTGGAGTACTTGGGCTCCTGAAAACCACTCTAAGGCAGGAACGATTACAAACCAGTAGACAGTAACCAATTTTCACGCCACGGTGACAAAGCCTTTTCAAATAATTGCTTGGAAATACAACTTTGAAACATGTATTTTCTGTATTTCTAGTGCTATTTATCAGCTAAGCATCAAGTTGTTAAAATTAATCTTCATTTACAAATTTCTTTGAAGCAAAACGCTGCCGCTCTGACTGTATTGTTATTAATCCCTGGAGTTTACCAACATGCGGACAGCAGAAGGGATGTTGTTTTGCTTTGATTGGGCTCTTGTGCATAGAAAACAGCACACGCTCTGCCCATCTGCTTCATTAAACTGTAAAACCAATTCAATTTTTTAACATATTTTAATGCACAGGCATTAAATATTTTGTGGACCTTGAGTAGCCATCTGGCTTTTGTATTTTTAAAGCAGACTTAATCTCCTGTTCCAGGTTTCTGGGTTGCTTTTTGTTCTTTGAGGTTTATTTTAATTTCTTTTTAATTTGAAAGTCTTCTTACCTGACTTTAAGCC
The DNA here is from genome assembly GCA_017310255.1 of Butorides virescens. Taxonomy (NCBI): domain Eukaryota; kingdom Metazoa; phylum Chordata; class Aves; order Pelecaniformes; family Ardeidae; genus Butorides; species Butorides virescens. Next base: position 22,834 of record JADKXX010000049.1, read on the forward strand.
TTTAGATGAGGTTCTTAAATCAGCGGGGAGGATGAGACAAATTTTAGGTATTTCAACAGAACAATTCAGGTCATCAGTCTTTTGCTGTTAATTATAGAGGGAAGCCTGGGTGACTTTGCTCTTAAATTAGATGTCTACAGTGATGGTGAAATGAATCTGGATCTTAGGATGGTGAAATGATTTCAGATCCCTGTATAGGTGGCTTAAATCTGAAATACAAGAACTCTTCTTTTTTGTTTTTCTTTTTTCCTTCTGTTCATTGCTATTAAAAATGTACTCTCAGAGTCAATTTTTATAACCATTTTCTATGCATAAAACATAGCAATGTCTGAGCTGGATTTTCTTCAGATGTTTCCCTGCCTTTCCTTTTGATATGGAGAGCAAGCAGAAGAAACTTCAGTGGAAGGAGGAATTAGGCAAGATGGTCACAGCCAGTGAAGAAGGGAGGCTTGGTCTGCAACAGCTTTGAACCACTGCCGTGACGGTGTAAGGCTGCTGACTGAAAAATCATAGGATCTGCTTCAGGGCTCATTTATACCCGAACAGTGCTGGCATAATTCTAGGGATTTATTAGCGTTATGTCATGATTTCAGAGTTGGCTCAAGCTGACGGTTCCCGAGAGAGAAAGTGATATTGTGTCAGAGCGTGGTGGTGTCACAAAACTTAAACCTTAAACAACGGCGCTGGACAAAGATTCCTGTTTTGTAATTGTGAACAAGAAGAGGAAGCTGAAGACCTTTGGACTGTGTATATTTTTTTTTTTAAAACCAGCAAGGTGTTCAGAACAGTATACGTGTGGATCAGCATAAAAATTCACTTCTCTGTGTAACGAGAGCCTTAGTGTTGAGTAGAAACGCCACTTTACTTTGAGTTGTTTACTGGCCTTGTTCATGAGAGCGTTTTGTTATTGTGAATGTGGGGAATGTACAGCACACTGACATCTCTGAGACTTACGCCAAGTCCCTGAGTATGCTTTGAGATCCGCATTTAAATTCTGTAGTACAAATATTACATTTTTCACTACTGAGATGTCTTCCCCCCTGAAATTTAAAGGAATAATTTGTTCCTTATGCAACATTGCCCAAGCTGTTAACAGTCTTGTTTTATCTTTTTGCTGTCACATGAAGAGGGTGGAAATTGTCATCACAGCAACTCTGTGGCTTTAGAAGGGAAAGACAAAAGCGTTACTGTTCTCCTTGAAGCATCAGCTGCAGGACAGGTGGTTTTTTCCAAGTGTTTTCATCAACTTGTAATGGAAGGTTCTTCTTTATAGCTGTGTGCTTTCTGTTGGGGTTCAAAGCCAGATTCACCCTTAGGTGGCTGAAGTCAGGAAAACTTGTCCATATGGACCATGGCAAAGTGTAACTCCAATGAGGAAGGCAAGAGGATTACAATACTGTTTATCAATGGAGATACCAAGATATTGGACCCCCTTGCCCTGAGCTCTTACACTGTGTGAGTGGCCTCACTTGTTGGCATTAAGGCTCTCTGTGACTGAAGCTGTTCAGAACTTTGCAGGCTTCGTTTTGCTCAGCTGCCCCTGGTTTTGCATTGCATCACTGGAAACTCCCTGCAGCCCTTCAAAGACGGAGGTGGCAGAGGTGAATTGTTTTTGACCTGTGATCAGGTCGATGGTATTTTCCATGGAAAAGAAGAGCAAAGAGAACAGGCTCTATTGCAGCATCTTCCCGGTTTCCCCTTTCCTGCCACACCGTCTCTCCCTGTGTTTTGCCATGCTGGAAAATACCTTGTGCCTTGCTTCCCCAGTGCTCCAGCACAGGCAGGCTGCCTCGCTGGGGGCTGCCCCATGTCCACGTACAAGCACGTGATGAAAATTTATTTGAAGAAATGCGGGGAGTGTATTGCTGCTACATGAAGGTCTGTGGACCAAGCAGGGACATCATGGGATAAAACCTGGCAGAGAACGTAGCTCAGATACTGTTGACAGCAGGAAGAAGTTAAGGAGTGATTTCTTCCCAGCAATGTGGTTTTTTATCATTGTTCAGATGTGGTGCGAATACGTCTTCCAGATGCAATCTCTGTATTTTTTCCCACAAAAGAAGAAGAAAAAGAAGATTTATGTTAGATAAATGCTTGATTACTTTTCAAGATTTATAGTCTTATCACCGTTTTCATAGTACAAGATTCTCTAATAAAGAGCAGTAATAATCGCACACAGTCTTATTTTATAATACCCTTGTTGGGAGTTTCTTGAAAAATGTCTCACAGAGAACTCTAAAGGTCAGCTAGTCAACCCAAAAGTCATTTCACCACAACAGCGCTTTTATCGTTACGTGAGATAGAGGAGATTCTGACGGAAGATATTTTTAACAGAGACCTTTCTAAAACCTTTCTCAACAGCAGAGCCTGCAGGATACTCTCAGCTGGTAGAGCATGTTGTGGAGCTTCAGACCAAAGCTATGTTCAAGCCCATCTTGTTTCAGCACCCCTTCTTTCTAAGGTCCCGACCACGTACTGCTCCCCACCTGTCTGTCTTCTGGATTAGTGCATTAAGAAGATAAAAAGCTCCAGACACTATGTTTTGGAAATAAAAAGTGCTAAAGCATCTTATGTTTTAGCTATTTTTGGTTTGCCCCTGGAAAAATTTCTGTCTTCTCCATGTACCAGTTTTGGTTTCCCCAGTGTCTTTTTTTTTTTTTTCTTCTTGAAAGTAGCCAGCAGCAGCTCCTTCGCTCATAACCCACTCTAGGAATTGCAGGTACCATATGGCAGCCTTCAGGCTGTATGTAGCCATCTTCATGAAGGCAAGGGTCCTAAGACACAGCTGGTATCCCACTGAAAATCAGGACATTTTGGGAATAACTGACCGTGTGTGGCTGGGCCAGTCATTGCTCTCGCTGCTCGCATGCACGGTCCCTGGCTTCTTCCCCTCGTTTTTGCAGGCTGCTCTTTGCCGGCGCAGCCCAGCTGTGGTTGTCTCTTCCCGTGTTTTAGGGAGTCGAGGGGTGTCTTGTTGAGCAGATGGGAGGCTCTGGCGCATGGGATGTGGTGCGGATCACGTTCCCCTCCACGCTCGGCAGGTCAGACCCGGGATGCAGTGGTTGCAGCTGCGGCGCCTGAGCGAGCGCCCCAGGGCTCCCGTGGGCGGCGGCGTTTTCCTGCGTTGTCTCAAAATTCACGTGAACGTTTGAAGGCAGACAGGGATTCTATACGTGCTCATTTATCTGCGTCTATATAATTCTCTGTCAAGGAGTAAATGAGAAGGAGGGTAGAAGGGCACGCTGTTCAAAAGTGCTTTTGCACACTGCTGGTAATAAACCGCCTGGGCGTGACGTTGCCCAACCCAGCTGGGTGCAGGGGTCAGCGTCAGGCCCTGCTGCCAGGGAGAACCCCCTGCCTTCCCCCTGCAACCTTCAGGGGGGCCGGAGCCTGACACCCCCAGCAAGCCCAGGCGCTCGGCTCTGAGGTGAGCTGTGGGCTGTATTTGCAGGTTGAGGATGGAGCTGGGTCTCTGAAGAGGAGCCTGTGGTGGTGTGCAAGGATGGACACCCCAAAACGCAGACCCTCCCTTGGCTAAGCACAGCCCCCCAACCCCCCCCCCAGAGAGCATGAGCAGCTGTCTAGGGAACAGCATCTTAAGAAACTGTTAAATTAGCGGTCGGGAATAATTGCATTGTATCTTGTATATTACTTTTGTCAGGGTCTCCTGGATTTAAGTTGTTCAGTTAATAAAAGACGGAAAAAACCCTGAGAGCTCTCCTGCCTGCAAAAGTCTCGGGCAGGGTTTTGCTGCATCCACAGGGTGCTTGTTTCCTGGAAGGTCCCGGTGCCATAACACAGCAATCTGTATTCACATGCTGTGCTTTCATCATAAAATCACAGAGGAAATAGGATCATTACTGTATATTAAAGAATTAATTATGTTGCTTGGTTTATTGGAAACACTATGCATTGATAGCAGAGAGCACCATTTTACAGGTAGCAGGGTTGTGCCAGGTTCATTTCTACAGCTGGTCCTGCACCCTACCAGAAGATCTTTCACCTCCAAAATCCCAGCTGTGCTCACATCGGGGTCGGTGCGACCCACAGCAAGGGGCCACGAGGTGCGTATCACATCCATGGCATTTTTCAAGGGATGAAGATGTTGATTCTCCTCGTTAATGGACAGTGCCTTTTGGTCCTGCTCTGAGGTGGGGAGAGAGGAGCAGGGCTCCGTACCCGCGTGCCTCTTTGGAGGTGTCTGCTTCAAAGCCGTAGGGTGGGTCCGTTCCTCCGCTTCCTTCCCACCCTGACTCCCGGTCGTCTTGTGCTGTGCCCTCCCCTTCTTGATGTTTCTAAAAGAGGTGTGCTCCTGCGCCACATCAGTAGTAGCAGGCTCTTTTCCCCAAATACTCATCAAAGCGTCCTCAGTTATCTCTGCAATACTTCTTTTACCTATTTGTATTTAAGCACTATTTAAAGGGAACAAATGGACTGTGTGATCATTCCTGTGTTCATTTTTTTATGCATTTAATTCCTGATGCTGAGACTTTGTTTTTCAAAGTGGGATTAGGATTGCTGAGGATAAACATTACATGTGGCAATAGTGGGGACCTGTGTAAAGCTCAGCCAGGGTTTCTTATTGACAAAGCCTAATTAAAAATGGATAAAGATTTTTTTTTTGTGTTAGTCAAATGTCCTGGTATGAACTATCTCATGCAGTTATTCTTTTCGTGGTAACAAAAGGGAACTTAAACCATAACTTGGTAGAAGGCTTTGATGCCAGTACCTGGGGTCTCTGGGGACTCGGAAAAACCATGGGCTGGAACATGCCATTTCCATGAGCAGTGCTGCTAAACCCTTCAGCGCAGCTGCCTTCTCTGTATGTATTCTATTTAGAAGTCTTAAATTCCTTTCCTGGAGCAGTTCCTCAATGCTGCCAGACTGAGCATCAAAGGATTGCCCAAAGCCCTGGAGTAGACCTATTTATTAAGGCTGATTAATGCGATGAAGGCGCCGCATATGAATTAATGGCCCCCTATAAATACTGGACCTCCAAGAGTTTGTAGCATGTGTCTGGAGGAGCTGGTTAGGGAGCAGTGCTACAGCCGTTGCTTTGCATTTATTTATTTTGGGGCTTTTTTTTTTTTAGTTGACCCTGATTACCTTGAAGTTCTGTTAAATTTTACCTTTTATTCACTGGTTAAATGAATATCATGTTTAGAATAGTAAGGAGCGTACAGGATGTGTTTCCGAATTAAAAGCAATTTTTTATTTGTTTGTTTTTGGAGGGGATGAGTAATGACTTACGAACAGCTTTGTGGTCTAGCGTGTTTTGCTTTAGGTTTACTGACGAATGGTGTTTTCTTCAACCAGCAAGCTGGCAGGGAATTGCAAACAGTGACCTCATTTATCCTACTAGAGCTCACTCTTCTTGACGGTTTCATCAGCCAGTGGGAAGACGTTTGCTGTTCAACTGCTGCCAGCAAAGCTTGCGCTTATTTTTATCTCGGCAAACCGAGTGAATATTCTGAACAGTGTCAGCTTGAACGGCGTTATACTCATCTTACAGGGTACCAAATTTTTGTTGTTGGGATTGGAGTAGAAACAGGCCCACAGTGACTGAAGCAGGTTAGTTCAGCCATGTGTTTTCGTTAGAGGTTTATGCAGCGTGGGCTGTAAGGCTGTACATAAGGCTGTATATAATTTGGACCTCGCTACCTAGGAACCATTTGCAAAAATAATGCAGCATACTGGTTTAGTGAAACTGGTTTAGTGAAACTGATGCTTTTCCCCTTTCATAAAAGTTGGAGGAAAATCTACACATACATAATATTATTGCCTTGATTTTTTAGGAAAGAAGTTACTGAACCTACTGCAGATTCATCATTTTCATAACTTTTTCATAACTTTTATTAACTTTAGCATGGAACTCACAAGAATGTGTTGCAAAATTAAGGGTTAGTAGATGAACCAATTGTGAAATGAAATTTATAAAAGAAAAAAATTATTCCTGCCTTCCTAGTGGAAACTCTGAACAGTTCTCTGAAGGGTCTCCTCCTCCAGCTTTTGCATTTTGTAAAATCACACTTCTTAGACTTCTTGTACAACACCCGCATTGTGTGAAGTGCGAAGTGCAATAATGCAGCCTAACTCGACGTGATGCTGGGTAGCAGGTATTCAAGTATTTCTTTTCGCATTGTTACCTGGTATTAGTGGTTGCATTCCTAATCTCTGCAGTGTTTGTTGTGGTAGTGAAGGGCAGGAGCATCCTTGCTGCAAGCTGGCAAATGCAGGCCTGTTGATTGCAGATTGGCAGGTTGCTTTTGTACATGTCCTGGCAGTGATTTTGATGTGTATCTTGTTTAATGGAACTTCTTGGGACATTTTGGAGAATTAATTAGTGCCATAAGAGTTCTTATCAATAATATTTACTTAATACTGTTTACTTTAAGCAAAGGAATACCACTAAATAATTATAAATAATGGTTATAGTAAATAATTCCAGCAGGTTTTCAGACTTTGTACTTTTTAAAGTCCTATTTAATACACATAGTGTTTTTGCTCCCCTGTTTTGTGCTAAGTTCCAGTGGGACATCTGGGGGCAGATGTGATGGTTCAGAGCTGATGGGGGCACCTGCATCTTGTTTTGGGTTATTGGAATAGTTTGGTTTGACAAACTGAAGATGCTTTTTAGATAGTTTCTCTGAAAGAAGAGGCACTTTTTGGTCTCTTTTATAGAAAGATCCTGGGTATAATATTCCTATTTGAACATTTTGGATACATCACGCATGAAAATAATTTTCTTTTCTAGTGGCTTTTTGAAGACGAAATGGCTTGATTTGTCTTTTCATCTGTGATTCTGGAGAAAGAAGCGTGTTCCCAGAATGAGAAGCCAAGCAGCCTGCCTGTGAGCTCAAATGCTTAGAGGGAGCTTTGATCTTGAGGGTGAAGGAAAGAAAAGGAATATTATTCCAGCTGTATGATGCCAAAGCTTCTTGATGAATAGGCAAGACGCCTTTGGAGATGTTTCACTTGTGGATCATATGTGAAAGAGGAAAAAAAAAGGAATAGTACACTGAATATAGGGGCCAAGAACCAATGAATCACCAGGTGCCGAGCCTTCTGCTAGAGCCCGTGCTGGGAGACTGAACCACTGGGGCATGCACTGGGCGTGCAAGCAGCAACGCGCTGGCACAAGCGCTGAGTGCACCCTGACTTTCCCTAAGTCAGGTGGAGAGGGGGCAGAGCACCAGAAGACACCTTCCCAGGGATACGCTTGCCCTAATAGCATGTGGGAGGATGACACCCCCCAAAAATTCTAACAGCCTTTGGCCAGTGTCTAAAGCATGTATCTTACCCTGTCATGTAGAAGTCATTTGTTTTCTACTAGCAAGTTTTGCCTTTGGAAGCTATTTAGATATCTGACGGGAACATCTCTAGTTTAGCTGAGAAACAACGCAGCAGATGCCCTGCACAAAATAAATAATTTAAAATGTATAGGATAGATGAATTGGTAGGTTCATGTCACATCTTTGGCAAATGTACGTAGATTTTTACATCCTTTAAGGATAAAGAAAGGCAGGCTACTAGTAGGTTTTTTGAGTAACTGCAATCTCATTGAGTTTACTATCAAGGCTTCTTAATCGTGTAATTAATTAACAGTACATACTTTTGGAAGCTGCTGCTATTCATTTTACCTTTCCTGACTTCAGATTGTTCTGGAATAGGTTGAACTCTGATATTTGTTCTACAGCATGCAATTGAGAGCAAATGCATCCATCCCAAAGACAAGAGTAGCTGGTTTGCTGTGGAAGCATAATGAACTCGTACTAAATGCTCATTTATTAAGTATCTTCTGTCTGTATCACTGTATCAGTGTTTAATCCTTAACAAAGCTGCTTGTTACTGTTCTTATTTCCTCATTCTAAAACAAGATGCGAACAGCATCAAGTTCCCGTGCTGTTGTTGTGCTGGACCTAGAAAATCATTTGCTTTGCTGTCCTGAATTTAAAAAAAACCCCAGTACTTTCATATAATTGAAGCTATTTTGGTGACCTTTTTTTGTCATATGCCTCAGGAAATGGTACTTGCATCTTTGACTCATGAATTATATGCTGTGTTATATTCCTATGAAAAAAACTATCATTATTTTCTAATTTAGCTGCTGCTTGTCCATAGTCGCCACAACGTAATTGTTATAAACAGTGTTCTAAATATCCATGGTTATATATTGGGTTTTTTTCAAGATACTTAAGTATGAGTGCAGATGTAGGTAGGTGTTGGTATTTAAAATGCATGTAAATATTTAGAGCTAAATACAGAGATTTAAAAATTAAATGTAAGGCTTGCAGTAATGTCCATGGGGTGAGCATGTGTTCTTTCACCATGAACAGTACAGTGCAGAATACTTCACTCCTTGCTCCACCCTGAGGTCCTGATCCCAACCACTCAGCCTGCTTTCGTGTTTGGCCATTCCTGGCTTCTCTTTGGAGAGGCCCAACTTCTTTCCAAAGCAAAACCGAGGTGTGTTTTTGGGTTTAGTTTGGGTCCAGGGGCTGCTCATTGTAAATGCTGTGGTTGAGGCTGCGTGGAGTTTCCTTCCCTCCCCATCCCTTCTCCAGCTTCCATGTGTTTCTCCAGTACCACTCTAGAAAGCTTGGCATGCACCACAGGGATGGGCTTTCAGGACGTGCCGTATATCTCCTTGGTGCTGTGTGCTGTTAAAAGAGGCTTTCAATAAGGCGACATGGGCCTTGTATTATTTTGGGCATTTCGAACCAGGAAAGTCCCGCACAAATAAATAACTCTGTCTGAAGGCAACAACGATGCCTCGTGAGGCTCCAAGGAGACCTATATCAAGCGCTGTGCTGCACGGATACAGCTAGCATAGCTCGGAGCAGTGTGGGCAAAGCCTTTCTCTGCAAGGTTTCTGATGGACTAAAGAGATTGGTAAACTCAATAATTTAATATGCATTTTGAATACTAACTTAGAATCATTTAGTGCATTACGTAAGTGGGAGGGGGAAAAGCTGTATCTATTTTTGTTCCAGTTGTTCATGATGATAAAAGGAGTTTTATTAACTTCACAGTTGGTGCAACTCTGTTGATGCTCTTAATTTTTACTGTGTTTTGTTTTAACCCATTTTAAAAGAACAGGATTATACTGGGGTTTTTGTGTGGTTTGGAATCCCCCCCCCCCCCACCTGTTCTGGTCTGTGTTTCTTATTAGGAAGCTGCAATTCTTCATAAAACTGGCAGGTACAATTCTGGCTGAGTGTTCAAGCCTGAACAGGGCCTGCCGTAACAGGGCTGCCCCATACAGGAACTGAAGCACGGAGGAAGGAGAGTCAAAGGCTCTTCATCTGGGGCCAGAAAAGCATGTGTTCTCTGTTAGTTCGAAGGCTGAGAATGGGATATAAAAGACATTTTCCAGTAAGTAATATGAGAAGGGAAAGGGTAAAATATTCATTACAGAAATTATGGCCAAATAGTACAGCTGAAGAAGAGAGTTCAAGAGACATCCTTGTCACATGATGCGTTGCATGCCTACAGCGGAGAAAGGCAAAGTTTTTGGTTTCCTACACTCAGCGTGCTGTGGGGGCCATGCTGGAACAGGCACAGGTTGGTTGTGCACATTTGCTTGGGCCATAAAGCAGAGAACATTAACAATTTTTATTTGTATTTTGCTTCTGTGGTACTTGTTTTGCTCTGCAGGGTCCTTAGCAGATGACCAGCAATTCATGAAAGTCTGGAGATGTTTGTCATGATTCATAAACACTGATACAGCATGGGCAGTAGAAAATCCTGCAAGTTGGTAGGAAAGGTAAAACCTGAATAGGAAACTAGAGTATATTCAAGAGTTTGGACAAATATGGCATGCTCGTAGGAAAAGTAACTTGACTAGGTAGTTCTTTGAGACAGATTTAGGGATATTTGGTAGACAAGAACAGGAACAATTTGCCATAAAAGTGTATTAAGATACAGGAAAAAAGTAGAAAGTTAGTAAATGATAGGGAAAGAGCGGGGAGAGATTAGAGTAAGAAAATGCGTAAGGAGTGCAGGCAGACGCTGCTGTTGGCTTTCTCTGCATGATGTCTGCAGACAGTTCTTTCTGGAAAGGAGAATTTTTTGTGGCCCAAACAATGGCCATAGAAACCATTAGGGGTGATTACCAAGGCAACTTTGTAGGATGCTGTGTAACAGATAGCTTATCACTTAAAATTACTGCAATGTGATGAGTGTAAACATTGCAAGTAATAGTTCAGCTTTGTGGTGTGTGTATGGAAAGTGTCACTGAGTGAGTATTTAACAAGAGGCTTCGGAGCTGCATTCATGCCCTAAGCAAAGTTTGAATGCAGAAGGATTCAGATGAAGCAGTGAAGCTTAACCAGACTTTATTAGGTAAAAACCCTACATTTTGAAAATAGATTATTGGTATTGAGTAGTGCTTGGTTTGTTATTGTGGTGGACACCTAGTAATCCAGATCCAGGTTTACCGCACAATAACAGTTTTTTGTTCAAATAAGGATGCAGCAATTCTCAGAGGGATCATAGAAATTGTAAAGCATTTTCTATTGTCTAAATTCCAGAAGGACGGTTCATTTATCTTGAGAGATCCACAAAATTTAAGAGAGCATTTCAGGATGTGTGGAGAAGTCGATAAAGAATTGTCTGCTTCAAAAACTTTCTTTGTTCAAGTACTGTAAGAAAAGAGCTTACAGAAGTAAAGGTCTTCAGTCCTAGAAGGTTTCAGGGCTTACTCAACCAAAGCAATAGCGGCTTTGAGGGATCATCAAGGGCACAGCTTCAAATAGTGATTTATATAGAGTCCTACCTTCGGATTCAATCTCCATCTTCTCTGCCTGAGGTAGTCAGCGTGCCTCGCCATCAGCAAAGCCCTCGTCGAGGAGGGGAGCCTTTCGTAATGATCCCTTCAGTAGGGCTCACTCTACCTTTTCTTTAAAATGTGCAAATCCTTGATATGGTTTATGAGGTATGCTCCCGAAGGGGAATGTGGCATCGTCTTCAAAATCTATATTTGGGTGACTCCCATACCTTAACCTGGTGGGATACATGGTGCACTGCTGTGCTCTGCCTAAGAAAACAACGGGCTCAGTTTGGGCTTCATCTGCACTGGAATCATCTCCTGTGATTTTGGTACTGCTGCTCCAGAGTTGTAATGGAAATCGGAATCTGGCCTACTGTATTGTTTAGGAAGCTGTAAAAAATAACCCAAACCCGGTTAATATTGTGAAGATGCACGCTGTAATGTACAGCTTTCTGAGGCGGGATAAACCCTAATCTTCAACTCCATCTTTTTGTCTTTATTTTCTGTCAAGAAGTGGCTGTTAACCCTGAAATAGGGGATGGATTTATGGTAACCTGCAAAAAATGTATTATTTCCAGAAAATTACAAGAACATTTGCAGATGCTGAAATGGAGAAAAAAAGCGCCTTGCATATCTCATTTTTCTGCAGTCAGAAAATGAGAGAGACCGTTGTTGAAACTCAGACTGTTCATAATCTTTCTCAAAACTCATCTTCTTCTTAATGTTTGGCAATATATAAAATCTTAGGGGTGTGTGTGGAATACTAATTGAGACAGTTGTTAAATTAATGTTACCTCAAATATTTTTTGAATCAACTTCCTGTGTCTTTAATTAATCATTGCTTCTCTGGCGCTTCAAATTTACATACTTTTAAGGCTGGCTCTGATCCATGTTGGCATCTGAAGTACAGGGAGATCTGAACTCTTGTGACTAATAGAGTGAGGCACCAAACAAATACTGAAAGTTGAAATGCCGCATGAATTCTTAACTTTTGCCTAATAATAAAACCCAGGGGTTTGGCAGGCTGAAGAGAGAGTGTGCAGCCACCGAAAAGTATTTCATTTTAAGATGTGCTGTGCGCTCTAGTAAAGGCAGTGCTCGTGGGTGCCTGTTTGCGCTAGAAACCACGGCCATGGGGAGCACCCAGAAAGTTTTCTTGAAACTCGACAACTTGGAATGTTTGGAAAGCAATACGTGACCATTCTCCCAATATTATCTTATCTCTGTCACCAACAGTCCAAGAAAAAATGCATCTTTTAGATAAGAACTAACGGAGAGAAACATTAATAAAAATAACTGTTCGGGGAAGATATGTCATGATGGACGTGTAGTGGATGAGTAATAGCATCTCTTGTTAAACCGAAGTTAAAGAAATATTTTTAAGAAGAGCTTTCTCAGTGGGAGAAAGCTTTGAGAGGGCTGAGCTTTATTACACTGTCTTTAGCGATGTGCACACGAGCATGATGTGAGGTTGGTAATTTTACTGGCTTAGCTGTAGAAGAGCTTTTGTAGTTATGAATTGTCTCTTCTGCTGCTGCCATCAAGAGCAGAAGGAAAAAAAAAAAGAGACTTTCTGCCAGTAGAAGCTTCTGGAGAAGATGAAGGATCATTCTTCCTGGTAGACTGCTTAGTACATGCACAGGTTTAGGATTGGAAGTGGCCTTGCTGTCTGTGTAGAGTTGATGGAAATTGCCCCATTTCTGGGTGAACATCAAAGGAAAGCGAGTTGCTGGCATGCAGGCTTTCTGCAGGACTGCTTAGGAGATATATCATGTATCCACCTCACCCTCTGCTAGAAGAGCACAGGTTTTTCCCTTTCCCATCCAGTCATGTGGCTCCCCATGGTGGGAGTTCACTGGCTACAAGGTGCAGAGCCCATCTCATGTTTCTGTAGTTGCTGCTGTTTTGTTTCTTCTTGCTAGATAGTGCTTTCTGTCAGGAGCAGTGCAGAAATAGTGAAGTTCCCAGGAGGAAACAGATGTTTGCAAAGCATCCAGCATTGGTGAAGAGGAGGCACGTGCTGTTGTTTCGTCCAAGACTGCGCAGCCTCTGTTCGTGCAGGAGCCAGGCAGCTCCACGGGCAAGGGATGAACCTTCAAGCTTCTCGTCCCCTGTGGTTGCAGCCTCTCTTCAGGGCCTTTCCTCAGGAACAAATGTTGATAGCAATCTAGCTGGGTCTTCTCTCAAGCCAGACGCTGACATGTTACATATCCTTTTTTTCCCCCACTTGTTCTTTCTGTCAAATGGGTGGTTCTCCAAAGCTTTTTGTTTCCATTCGTAATACCATCTGCTGCTTATTAACTAACATCTCCCCCCAGCACCTCAAACTGATTGGTCTTTTGAGAAAGGTTGCTGTGACAGTTTTTACTCTTGTGTCAAAATGTAGAGCCTTGGCAGATTTGCCTCCTGGCTGATCTGCATTAGCTGAACCCTGTCTAACTTGCTCTTCAAGCAGCTTTGGTTCCTCATTTAAATCTTTTCTGAGCAGTGTTTCATACCCCTGCTCCGAGCCAGAGAATGCTCCATGGTCCTACGTTTAGGATGATGCTCCAGCTCTAACCGTGAAAACACCACCACTCTGTTTTCTGACTGTAGTCCTCCTTCTTCCAAAAGTTACTAAAAGCTGTTTCATGAGTGCAACCTGCATACGTGTGGGGGTTTGTGCCAATGGAAAGGGAAGGTTTTGCTGTCTACCTCTTCCACTTGTGCCGCTGTGCCTAAGTTCAGCATAAAATGAATCGGCGTGACTGTGGTACGCCATGTCCTCTGCTCACTTTGCAAATAGTATTGTTTTTTCTCTTGAGACTGAAAGTGTCTGTAACTTTGGCCACTACTTCTCTTTTATAGAGTTTTAAGAGAATTGTATTTTCAGCATTCTCAACTGTTGAAATATTTTTTTAAATGATCTGTTATATTTAAATTAAAAGGTCATATTTGAAGACTGAAGTCTATTTTTATGTGTAATGGATCTCCTGGAGTTTCATTAAAATTAGAAAATTAAAATAGAAAAAATAGACAAGGGAAGTAAGGCACATTATACTATTACTTTCATGTTTGGTTTTGCAGGTAAAACTATGTCAAAATGATAATTAGATTCTGTCCTCAAAACGGCCTTGCTAGAGTAACCTGACTTGATGGAAGCAGCTCTGGCTCTTCTTCCTTTCTGGAGTTAGAGCATTCCTGGCTGAGTTGGCTCAGAGTGCCTCCAACCGCTCCGCTAAAATAACACTATCGTACCTAAACCCAGGATGCCTGCAAGCTGGAAATTCATGTGCGAGGAGTAGAAACATCATTCTGAAGACACAGACTCTAGAATTGATTTTGCCTTGGAAAAATGTTTACTAAGAAAAAACTGCGTTTTAACTACCTTAACACTCTGGACTCCGGCCTCTTGCCAAACGCCGTGCTTGCTAAACTAATTTTGTTTCAATGCTTTCACACCCAGTTTTAAGTTTTCTGGGTTTTTTTTTTTTTGGGGGGGGGGAACTTAGGATACATATTTCTATTTGATACGCAAAAAGTATTTGTATGTCCATTACATCAGATTCACTAAATAACAAAATATACTTCCTCCAGTGGAAGAAATTATATATTTGCGTAACTTTCCACTCTGGGAAGGCACTTTCCATCCCCGAGGTAGGTTGTTGTTCTTCCAACGAGCCCATTTTCAGGACGAATCAGTGTTCCGTCATCGCTTGGGCACACAGCTCTTGCTGGCTGCTTGGGGCCCTGTGGGCTCCCCAGTTAAGAGGTTGTCCCCCATTGCTGCGTCCATCCCTGCATCAGTTAAGTTTTCTGTACTGTGATTTAATTACCGATTCCCAGATACGCGGAATGGCTGATCCTCTTTAATGTCTCAGCTAAGCTTTGTAAATAAGGAATGACTTTAGCCAGGTAGACAGATTTCCTCTGATTATACACTGGGATAATAAAACCAGAAATTAATGTGTTAGCTCAAAACCAATTTTCAACTGATAGTTATGACTGCTTTTATGCTTCCTTTTTGTTTTTGAAGGAAGAATGTCCAGGTGGCATGGGGTAGGTTTGCATGCTGCTATATGTGAGTACTAAAGTAGAGGGAAATTAAAATGCAGTGCTTTTCATAGTGCTTTAACTTGATTAGGACTTTAGTGGAACTGTTTGTACTAAGGTAAAGCAAGTCATCTCCGTTGAAATAAAGAGACTTAATTTAGATGCTATTAAAAGCCTGACCCTGAGAGACTGCTCAGGACTTTAGATCAGGTCTGAGGTCCATCCATGCTTCTGCATGATCCATTCATAATGAGTGAGCTTTTATAAAGTACGTGCAGCCCAAATACAATTACAGAGTATACACTCAAAATTAGTAATTCACATTAAAAAAAAAAAAAAAGACCTGATTGTGATTATAAAATGAAGCAACTCTGATGTTTCTGTGAACCTGTAGGTTTTTGGGGAGAATTTTTCTGAATTCTTAAACCTCAAGTTTTAAATCTTAATTTAGAAAAAAGCAAAATTTTTCTCACTCCAACTCAGAACTAGCATAGTAATGTAATTCTTCCTTCCATCTATCTCTCAAAAATAAAACTCAAATTTATAAAATCTTAGGTCACATTAGTGGATTAGAGCAGAGTCCACACCCAAACCTGATATTCAAAATTAACTTCATTTCAAAAAATAATGACTAGTATTCAGGTGTAACTTGTACCTTTGATTTGTTCCTATGGCACCTGCTCAAGGCTGTTCTACTATCTATTTACATTTTTTTTAAGTTCCTCATTTTCATTTCTAACATTCTGAAGTTTAGCTTGTTGCTATGGGAAGGTGTAGGGGTATCGTTGTCCTTCCAGGTTTGCTGTGCTGTATTTTAGTTATGCAGATGTTCATTGTGTATGCATGAAGTTTTGGTATAATGTAGTATTTCCTTGTCAATACTGCAAAGACACGTAATGTGCTACCTTCAGTCAAATATACAGTGGTAGCTCAAAAGAAAGAATTGACAGAAAAGGTTTTGGTCTACAACAGAATTGTGTGGATTTTATTTGATTGGCAGTGCTACTTATTTTTGACAAATCCTTTTTGATGTGAGCTAATAGATATTGCAGCATTAAATCCTGGAGATTACTGGGTATTTGGAAAGAATGTAAATTGTCTTTGCATTGTGCATCGTATGCTCAAAGCCCTGCAGAAGCACAGGAGCTATGGCAGGCTATGTAAGGGCTCTGGATTAGTTCAAGGGCCCGCGGTGGGGCTCCTTTGCCTGGGTGCTGACATCCACTGGGACAGCAGAGGTGAAAGTCAACTTTTCCCCTCTGCTGGAGTAGCTGAAACAATCTTACCAGGTTCATAGGCATTAGAACTTTGGAGATCATGAAAATGGTGCCTAGATACTACTTTTAAAGACTTTTTGGATGAAATACAGTTACTTGACCATGAATTAGCTTCACAATGCAACACTGTTCGTAAACAGGCTTTTTACTTAAATCTTATTTAATATTGTGCATTTCAAAGAAAGCCCTATGTGCTTATATGCGTTAAAAACGCTAGAACTTATTCTTACGACCATGAACGTTGGATAAAGCAGAGTGATTTGGCTTTACCTCTCATGTTCTTAATGGTCACTGTAGATAACAGGACTACTTATTCTTCTAGATAGTAAAACTGTAATGTAGAGAAAATGAGAATTGTGGAAGGGAAAAGATAGAGTTATATGGCGTCTGTAAAATGTGGAAAGATAAAGATGAGAGGGAGTGGATAGCTTTTGAAGAAATGGAGATAATTTAAACTCTCTTATACCAGTGTTAGGGGTAACAAAAACAAGAGTAAGTGTGGAATAATGGGCTAAATGGAAAGGGGAATGAAATTCCAATCACCTGCTACAGCAGCTGTTCTCTGCTGGTATTTCCAGTTTTACCAAACAGAATAAGGAAAATTATTTTCTGAATGAATTGAATGTTAACGAGGATTTTAGCAGTATGAATAGAAGCCTTAAAACAGTAGTGGCAAAGTTCAAAAGGTTTGAGTAGATACACCTGAAGACTGAATTTGGCTAATGTACTGTAAAGCCAGATGGTATGAATCCAAGAATTATTAAAGACTACTGGAAGTAATTGCACCTCAGGTGGTCATTTTTAACATCTCATTTGTGAACAACTGAGTAGACCAGGGTTGTGATTTTCCTCAGTCCTTCAGCCGGATGATTTCTTCTGCGGTACAATGACAAATTGAAAAACCTTCTGAGGACTTAAGAAGTGAGTCAAAAAATACTTAAAATACTGCATAATTAATTTAATTCTGTTGGTTTTATTCTTCTGAAGTGAATGAGCACTCAGTATTCACATCAAAATCTTACAGTACTCTGAAATACACTACAAGTGTGTTGCTGCTCTCAGTCCACTGAAAACTTCACCAATATTAAGATATTTGTATAATTTTATTTTTCTTTTGAAGTTTACTAAGATTTTCTAATTACATTAATATAAGTATGCTAAATGCTATGCTTTCATGAAGCATTAGGCACCTAGATTTGCCAGTCTTACAAAATTTTGAATTTCTGAATTTATGTGTTATGTCTTCTAAAGTTTTTTTTCCATAGAATTTTCCATTCTTTTGCTATAACAAACCTGTGATACCAGTTTGAATGTAGACTTAAATGGGAGCTGACAACTGAGATAGAAGACTTGTAAATACCAAGGGGAAAAAAAAAAGTGGAAATCCACTACACAGTCACATTTTAGGCAGCTCTTCAGATTTAGATAATCATGGTGCTTCTGTAATGGAAAATTTCCATACTCATTCTGAGTAATATTTTATTTTCCTTTTATCTCATATCATCTAAGTTGCCTGGTATATTAAACTACAGCCAGGCTCAGAACCCCTTATAACTGGTAAAATACTTTGGTTTTGGCAAATTCTGTGGAGTAATTTTGGTAGAAGGCAAAATAAAGTGAGGGTGGAAAGAGCTTAGCTAATGTTTTGGCAACTACTGGCCCCTGTGTTTCCGTTTGAGTTAGCAAAAGCAAAACATGTTTTAGTGTTTTGTAGAAGGTGCCACCATTTACGGTACTTAATGAAGTTTTACCCATCCTGTGATTATTGGTCTAAACTAGGTATAAAAATTACTGTTGTAATCTCAGAAGACAGTGACCCATAAAAGACGTACGATATCTAATTGAAAATGTGATCATTGTTTCTTTGAATACACAACTCTGTGAGGGCTATCTGACAAAATCTAGATCTGCCCTTAATTTAGCTGTCATTAACTGGCTGATCAGGTACAGCTATCAGGATGGATGTAGGTCATGAAGATATTCTCCGCCGAGATGAGAGTAGCTTTATTATAATTCATTTTTCTCCTAAGAATGAGTCTTTCGGAAACCCAGTCACAGAGGAGGGAATCTCTGGGGAGGTAGAGCCGTACACGGTTGCATGTGCTCTTTGAGCTGAGTGAATTTCCCCTTGCTTTTTCTTGTGATGAAGATTTTGAGAAGCTGGCTTCTACATCTGAGCCGCAATTAGTTGTACCGATGATTTCTTCCATTCATGTGCCTAATTACCTGATGGAGCCTGCAAATCAACTTGGCTGCAGTCAGAGCACAAGTAATTGCACCTTCAATTTAGAGCACAAGTGGAGGACTAGTGAAGATTTGCAGCCTTAGCGCCTGGTCACGAAGGGAACCGCTGAGTAGTGTTTGTGGGCACCTCCTGACAAAGCGGCTGTAGTTAAGGCATTGATTTGATTCTTCTCCTTTGTCCTATAACAAGAGCTTGACTCGTAATCTGAATCATATGTTTTTCTTTTCTTTGTAACCTTCACGTTAACGCAGTAATTATTGGGTGGCTGGCATAGTACATAACAAGATTGGGTCTTGGGTTTTTTTAAACAGTTTATTCCCTTTTCTTGCTTCGTATGCTTAAATATTTGAAGTTGCAGCCTTAAAATAAATTCCTTGACAAAAGCACCAAGGGTTTCTTTCATTGCTCACTTGCAGGGTCACCTAAATATGCAACTAATAACCTCAGGGAATGCATAGAAAAAGAAAAGAAAACATTTTTATTGGGTGTCTTGCAGTGTGTTGACTACTGACACAGATGTATTCAGAGAGAGGAGGTTAAGGGGAAGGGAGGGACATTTCTCAGTAGATGGTGAGAGTATACAGACAGCTTTTGGGTAAACTGCAATGTTTGATTGCCTCTCTGGTGAAGGCACCCAGAAGAATTAATGTATGTGGTTTTAGTAGCTTCTTGTGTCAGAAGGTGACACACACAATTACTGTTGGTGCAGTTGTAGTTTGCAAAACTTTTCATTATTCTCTTGGATGTTTTCAAATGTCTAGTTTTTTTAATTCAGGTTTTCCATGCTTTCTTAAAGGACAATCTAGCTTTCTGCTTGTAGTAACGTGTAAATACTCATCATAACTGCAGAGGATAAAACTACTCAGGTAATAAAATTACCAAGTCAAAATGTCCTAGTTCAGTCTTGTTGCAAAATCCTGTTTGCAGTATGCTTTCAGATTGTATTATAATCACAAGAAGTATTAAATAAAACAATGTATGCATATATTCCTCTTCTAGGGGAAATAATGGAATAATGACCACGACCATCTGTTTAGCTAGGTCAGAAGAATGACTTATAAAATTGCCCCAGCTTACTGGATTCCAACTATGTTACATAAGCAGACGTTTTGATATATTTTAATTAAGAATAACATCAGCAATGTAGATAGGCAGTTGTTATTATATGGGATTAGAAACTTCAAATGCTTCTCCCGTAAGATGTATTGCTTCAATTTCTTTTGCTGCATCATGTTGAAACATCATGCGATTAAAACATCATCTTGTTTTGCAAATGATTCTGTTGTAGACTGGTAGTCTTTATGAACTGATGAGATTAATAAATTTATTTTACTTTCAAATGTGTGATAAGCTGTGCTTTTTGCCCTCAAAGACTTTCTATAGAAAACATTAAAGGGACTAAGACTCCAGGTTACTGAATGATTTGATTTTTAGAAGCTGAGCTTTTTCACTGATGCTAGTTTTGATGAAAAAAATTCACCATGTATTGTCCCCATTCACCCTCAAGAAAAGTCTGGGTGAAAAGGCTACGTACAGAAATATGCTTTGGGGTGTTCCATCACCAAGAGATATGATGGGGTCATCTGCAAGGCTTGTGATGACCACTACAGCTGGGGAGGGGAAATTTCAAGTTTTGAACTAGCTGGTCCATCAGACCAACTCGCGTCAGAATCTGTTTTGTCAGAGCCACTTTCGGTTTGTCCCTGTTTTTTCTTCTATCTTCTGACTGCGCTGGTGGGGAAGTTGGAAAGGATGGAGTTCATCCTCTGGGCTTTCTTTTCCCCCTCAACGTGCTGCACAACAGCTACTTTAGTAGTCGGTTTGTGTTTTCAATCTGATGGACCTGGCACAGAGGCCTGGGGGTTTGGCTGCACGCCTCCACAATTTTTGACGTGAGGAGTTGATTCCTCGAAGGGCCACTGTAGCCTGAAATCATGGGTGCAGCCTGTAGCCAGCTGCTCACTTCCTCACTTGGTGCGTGTCAGGTCAGCTTCAAGCATCTTTGGGCTGGTTTTAACGTTACTCAAAATTTTGATCCTGTGGGGACAGCTAGAGCTGCCTAAAGTTGTAACCTCATCAGTTGTAATATAGCTGCTCCCAGGAAATTTAATAGATTGTTTACACAAAGGAGACAAGGATATAAAGGATTATTCAGTTACTCAACAGGGAATAAGGAGCATATGGTGCTATGAGCTGCAGAAAACAGGAAGAAGCCCCACAGGGGCAGAATCAACAGAAAATGCAGAGAAGGAAGTTTTCCTGCAAAAGGCAGATGTTAACACCAGCACTTCTGATACCATTCCCTTTTGGTGGATTAGCTAAAAAATAATTCTTGACAGGTCTCCACAAATTTGAAAGGACATTTGTTAATCATTGCCGCTTACCTGTGAAGAAATCCACTTACACTCTGTGGGTGGTTTGTTTGGTTTAGTTTGTTTTTTCTCTCGTCTCTGCTCTGAAAGTGGTTTGTATTTTATGAACATCCAAGATTACCTATGAACCCATTTTTTCATGGCATGAATCTGGAAAAACTTTCCTTTTGTAGCTCATTAAATAAGTTGTTCAGACTGGTTGTTCGTATAGGTCTGGATTCTAACTTTTAAGTAGCTGCTTTTTGAGGACAGACTGAATGTGTTCATTCAGTCTCATTGGAAAATAAGCAGCTCCTGGTAAGTATTTGGAAAAAGGAAATGAAGCTTGACATTTCTTTAATAATTAATCTGGAGAATCATGGGGTATCCCAAGAATCTATTTCCTTTGAAACCTACAGCACATCTCTGTAAGTATATATCAGAAAGCCACAGTATTATAGCCTGTCTTGTAGCCCAGCACCTTTATTTGAGTCAAATGTTGCCCTCTGCCTCCAGACATTTCAGCAGGAGTTGTTGAAATGGATCTGAAGGCATTATTTGGCTCTTATATTAAAGCTCAGAGCCAAGGAGAGATTTTGAACTGAATATCTGTTGTGAGTACTGGATCTGTAGACAGAAAATTACCTTCGGTGCATTAATGGAAAATTCAGTGACAAGGCCTTTCTGAACTTTTCATCCAATTTAGTGTAACAGCTCTGCCAACGGCCAGGTACCCACCTCTACATCAGTAAGATCTTTGTCTTCTTTCTCTGGCTGTGTTTAACTGACTTCTAATTATAACTCTTCTAACTTTCCAACTGGAAAGAAACCAAAAAAGAAATAGATAATATGTATTTTTTTAAAAAAATGTCCTTGCCTTATTTGTCGTGAAAATCAGCTAGGAAGATGATGTTACTCTGGAGAAAATGGAAGGTGCTATTAATTTCTTGCTCTAAGTCAAACGTCCTAGTTTGGATGGATTTCTGTCGAAACTTCTAAGATATTGTTGTGGTTTAACCCCATCTGGCAGCTCAGCCCCACACGCTCATTCCCTGCTGGTGGGATGGGGGAGAGAATCGGAAGAGTAGAAGTGAGAAAACTCGTGGGTGGAGATGGAAACAGTTTAATAGGTAAAGCAAAAGCTGTGCACGCAAGCAAAGCAAAGCAAGGAATTCATTCCCTGCTTCCCACGGGCAGGCAGGTGCTCAGCCATCCCCAGGAAAGCAGGGCTCCATCACGCATAACAGTGACTTGGGAAGACAAACGCCATCGCTCCAAACGTCCCCCCTGTTCTTCCTCCCCCAGCTTTATGTGCTGAGAATGATGTCATATGGTGTGGGATACCCCTGGGGTCAGTTGGGGTCAGCTGTCCTGGCCGTGCCCCCTCCCAGCTCCTTGTGCCCCCCCAGCTGCTCGCAGGTGAGGTGGGATGAGAGGCAGAAACAGCCTTGGCTCATTGAAAGGAAATAAAGGTAATAGTGGAATAATAATAGGAAATAATAATAATAGGAATAATAATAATAGGAAATAAAGATAATAATAGAATCATAGGATCCTAGGTTGGAAGGGACCTCAAGGTAAGGGCACAGTCTAGACAAGATGGCCCAGCACCCTGTCCAGCTGCGTCTTGAAAGTGTCCAATGTGGTGGAGTCAACCACTCCCCTGGGGAGATTATTCCAATGGTTGTCTGTTCTCATGGTGAAAAATTTCCCTCATGTCCGTTCAGAATCTCGTCAAGAGCAACTTGTGTCCATTCCCCCTTGTCCTCTCCATGTGACTCCTTGTAGAAAGGGAGTCTCCATCTTCCTTATAGCTACCCCTTAGGTACTGGTACGTGGTGATGACATTCCCTCTAAGCCTCCTTTTCTCATGGCTGAACAAACCCAGCTCTCTCAGCCTGTCCTCACATGGCAGGCTTCCCAGGCCTTTGCTCATCTTGGTGCCCCTTCTCTGGACCCCCTCTAGCCTATCCGCATCTTTTTTGTATAGTGGGGACCAGAACTGTACACGGTATAATGTGTGGTGCAATCATTAAACATGGATGCAAGAGAGCGTTGCGAGAAGGCTGCACCATGCCTGTGATGGGGTTGATGCGTCCAGCTGCTGAGCACTGCACAGCCACTTGCTCATTTCCCCACAGCAGGACCAAGGAGAGAATAGGAAGAGCAAAAGCCAGAAAACTCTTGGGTCCAGATAAAGACAGTTTAAGAAGTGAAGGAAAGAAAAAACAAAACAAGTGATGCAAAGGCAATCACTCGCCACCTCCCACAAGTGGAACCATGCCCAACCAGTCTGTGAGCAATGGCCACGTGGAAGACATCCCCTCTTCAATCCTCTCCTGTAGTTTGATTGCTGAGCATGGTGTTATATGGTATGGAATATCTCTAGCCAGTTCGTTTCAGCTGACCTGGCTGTGTTGCCTCCCAAATTCTGTTCCACCCATCCCCCAGCCTACTTGTTCTGGGATAAAAAAAAAAAAAAAAAAAAAGAAAGCCTTGATGCTGTGCAAGCACTGTTCAGCAATATCCAAAATGGCGGTTTGTTATCACAGAGTTTTAGCCACAAATCCAAAACCTGGCACTGTATGGGCTGTGATGGAGAAAGCGAACTCTGCCACAGCCAGACCCAGTACAGCGCACTGGTCTGAAAGTCCAACCCCTGCGTTAGCAAACTGGCAGCAGCGGTGAACATAGCAGGATCACCATCAGCACTTCAAAATCTTTCAACTGAAGCAAATGAGACCTGAATCAATACTGAGAGAAATCATGTGGCTGGTTGAGCTAGTTGGAAAAGATGTTGATGAAACGAATCTCAAAACCTTAAGTGGCAGACTATTTTAACCTAGCCTAGTTGAGCCAGAGATAATGTTTTAAAGATCTTAATTTTTCTCTCACTTCCTTTAATGAAGTTTGCCCTAGATGAGGTGTGGATGGGCATGCCCGTGTGGCAGAACTGTCTTAACACCTGGGGAAGAAGAGAGTGGTCTGTCCCACCAAGCGGCATTCCCATTTTCCTTAAATTAGTCAAGAGCTGCTGCATTACTGGGTGGCTCACATTTCCTCATGAAACATAGCGGATAAAAGGCCTTGGAAGTGTCTTATGTAGATAGGGTTGGCCATTAAGGTAAGAAGAGTTTGTAGGGGGGGAAAAAAAAAAAAAGCTGTTTTTTTACATTATCGTGAAGTATACCATGGAAATCAATGAATCCTGTAAAACAGCCAAGAAATTCCTGATAATTTTTTTTCTCCTAGTATTGCCTTTGCTTTTTAATTGAGTGGAATATATGTAAGGAGATGATTTGGTGACCCATGGTCTTTCGGTAAATGCTTTTTTATAAGCTCTCTGTGTGTGTATGTGTGTGTGAAAAATGTAATGTCGTTAGTGCTGGGAGAACTTGCATTGGTTTTAAGTGAACTGTGATCTTGGTTCCACTGGGTTATTGTATATTTTATCTCTATATAATATAGTATATAGTATCCACTCTACAAATTTCCTGACCACTTGTCTGGTCTTTTTCCCCTAATAAAATGCATGAGAAAACCATATCTTTATTTCTGATGATTGTAGTATTCTTCTGCTTTTAATAAAATTCCATTTATCAAAAAAGCAGGTAACTTAATAATAAAGATGACTGTGAAAAACTAAATTCCTATTCGGAGCGCAGTGATAATGGCCAAATAATTTTGTTTGCTAGAGTTTTCTTCACAAATATTTACATAAAGAGATGCTGGCTTACCATTCTCACGTGACCTTGGGAAACTCATCTAACTTTCTACTACCTTAAATCCTCCTAAACATGGAGATTGCAGTGTTCCCTTTCCTGGTATTGACACTCTTTGGCTTATTTACATTCTTATTTATTTATAGAAATGTTGCCTTGAATAATATTTGTATATATATTCAATGATATACAGGTATGTATGTACATATATATGTGCACACAAAGGCTTATTAAGGCACATTTGGATTTAAAATACTTGTTTTATTTGCAAGTAATTTCTGTGTAAATCTGAAAGTAAACAGAAAAATATTGATGTAAATTTGCAAAATAACCTCTACAGATTTGTTCCATATTTTGACAACTCCTGATTTGGTGTCACTGACCTAAAATTGTCAAATCCGTTCTCCAGGACTCCTGTATGGCATACAACTAAGCATGTGTGCAAATACCTGAACAATGAGGAACTCCAAAAGGCGATTTGGGTTCTTCCAGTCTAACACTGGTCTTACTTTAAAGTTATACTTCACTGCATAGCTCGGTGTTATACCACTAAATATAGGGGCACTGTATTCAAATTAAATTGTAAAATTATGTGGCATAAACCTGAATTTGACTTATGTGACATTACTGCAGTATAGTGACCTTTCCTGTTTTTCTAACCTTCGGTGAAATATAATGTTAGGTTGTCAAACAGATCCGCTCATTAATGCCAAAATCAGCTATGCCAGTTTTAAAAGTCATCTCTTATGGGACCTTGCAAATATATTTAGAA
Organism: Butorides virescens; assembly: GCA_017310255.1. NCBI lineage: Eukaryota > Metazoa > Chordata > Aves > Pelecaniformes > Ardeidae > Butorides > Butorides virescens. Next base: position 48,004 of record JADKXX010000049.1, read on the forward strand.
ATAAAAATGCATTTAAAAGATTTTTTTTTTTTTTTCCCCAAGCAAATCAGGCAAAGTATAATTTAGTTTCTGGGTAATGAAAAGGACAAATTCTAGCAAACAACTTTGTTATATCTGTAGAAAGATCTGTAGGTATGCAGCATGCACAGCCTGTGTTCATCCATTTTTGTATGTCTTTTTTTGAGAGATATTATTTTACTTGATTGGGTGATTTTTCTTCAACATAATAAGAATGGAAGAAATATGTTACTATCTTGTGACATTTCATTAAAGTTTGGATCAATAGGAATTTGTGAAAATAACTTTTTGGCCATAAATGACCGTCGTCTTCCTTTACATCATAGTCACCTGCAATAAAATCATGTTTGTGCCTGCTGCTTTGCCATCTTTTTCTGTCCTTGTCATTACTTGCTTTAGTAAAACACATTAAGAATTTTCTTTAATTATGGCAAATGAATTGTTGACTTTCTCTAGATACTAATGATGCATGGGCTCACTGGAAATGAGCCACTTGCTTTATTTCTGTGTGATCTTGCAGGCAATCTTCAAGATACAGAGATAGCTTTTCATATTCAGACAAAAATCTCATTAGCTTCAAGATAAGACTTGTGTGAGGAAGAGAAAATCTTGCACAGTGTGAATATTGGAGCTTTGGTCTGATGAGGACACGGGGAACATAACCTGGCATTGCACCGGGGCTAACAGTGAGCCTCAGGCGCCCAAAAAAGGGTGTCTGACTCCTCTTGACAATCGACTGTCTGGAGGTGAGATTTGCAGGGCAGATTGGATGAGTGGTGCAAACAGATGCATCTAATACAACGTTCAGTAAGCTGTTCTACTTAGGAAGTTGCAAAAATCTCTATAGGTGGCTATCTGTAGCTTTCATGTACCTAAGTACTTTTGAGTCTCATGATACTCACATCTTGCCAGCCCGTTGTTATTCTCCTTACTTCTCCAAGTATTTCTGCTGGACTGGGAAAAGAATACAGTATTTTTACTTCTGAAACTTGTTAGAAACAAACTAAAAGACCCTGAGCACAGGATGAAAAGGGGCAACAACTTCCAAATACTGACTCTCAATGAAGTTGCTTCTGAAGCTACAATATTTCTGTGTGGCATTACACCTCTTTGTAGGAGTGCGTTACATTCAACTCAGTTCCCAACAGCCAAAGGAATTCCCTTGCCTGCTGTAGCTTGTCTCTCTGCCATGACTGTTTTTTATTTCAAATACAGACCAGTTTTCTCCTCTGTTGTTATTTTATCCAAGTCTGCCTCTGCCCCAGCTACTCAACAGTCCTTAGGGCAGCATTTTCCATGACCTGCATTTTACATAGTTTTTTAATATTGTGCACCACGATAGTTTGCTTTTGTCCCCTTGCTTTTCTCTGCTGCAAATGTGAATGCTATTGTGTTCGTAAAAAAAGTGAGTGGCCACAAATTTTAACTTGCGCATGTGCCATGAAGTTTGGATCAGTTGTGCTGCCGCCGTTTTCTTCCTGCTTTTGTATCTATTGCATGTATAAGTAATTACCCAAATTTTTAACTCATCTACTGTGATTAGGCCTTGGACAGGGATTTCCATAACTTTAGAAGTTAGTCTTTTACTTGTTTGTCAAGTGTAATAGCTAGCTCATTGTGTTTGAGTAAATGTTACAAGGTACACTGCAAAATGAGTTGGAAGATGTGAAAAGCATCCTTAATGCTAGCTGTAATGCATTAAGTAGTTTCCATAAATGTTTCTGATCTTTTTTTGTGAGTAGTAGGAACTAAGGGTATTGGCAAAGCTGTTCCAAAATACCCAAAATAACCAAAATTCAGTTTGTGAATGGCAACTTCCAGGTCCAGGAAAAAAAAAACCACAAACCCTCTCTTGCTTAGAACGAAAATTATCAAGGCTGAAAAACAAGCACAAAATGTTTTGCAAGGTTAGGAAAATACATAACCAGTGTGGGTGATTAACGCTTCTCAGAATGACTTATATGTGCACAGTTATTCTTTTAGTTTATTTTTACTGAGACAGGGGTGGGGTTTGTTTTGGTTTATTTGTTTTGGATTGGGCTGGGTTTTTTTCAGTTTGGCTCTGCAAAAAGAGGGTTTTTTCTTACTAGCGTGGCCCAGAGAAATAAAAATATGAAGGCAGATTGTTCCCATATCCAAATCCTGCACCTGTTCTAAGCAGGGTAATTGCTAACAAGCTGCTCTCTTTTTAAAATGCCCGTTATCCACAGAGCTGACGGAGAGTCATGCATTCCTGTGAAAGTGGCATTATACAATGACTCTGAAAGGAAGCGCCAATGTTTTGATGAATAAAGATATTGACCGTGGAAAGTAATTGCGTGACCATAATCATTCAGACAAGAACTGGAGCAATAGGATCTTATAACACGGCAAATTGTAAAGGGAGCATGAGGGATGAAAATGATAGGTACTTAGGCAAATGGATTGTAACTACCCTGTGCCGCTTTGTGGATCTGTCTTTTAGTCTCTCTTGCTATCTAGGCCGTGGGATTACTCCAAAACAGCTGGGAAGGAATGGATGCAATCATTTCATCACAAATTCTAAATGCTTGCTGTGGTAATTTTCCTGCAAATAGTACACTGCAAAATCAAGGCAGGTAGTATTTAATATCAGTCGCAGGACCAGCTATATAAAGAATTCTGGAAAGACTGCAATCTTTTTATTAGAAGTATCCCGGGTCTGTCTTTTAAAATACCTGAGATACTTCGTGAAGCTGTTTGTCTTTACACATTTATCACCTTTTCTTCATGTTTGGGGAATGCAAATGATAGAGTTCAATGAAGTAGATGCTGGAGAGGTAATCACGACAGTATCACTTAATAACATTTAAGCTACAGGGTGAGACTCGTGACTACTTGCAAAGCAAATTACGTTTGCTTTCCCTACTCCAATGCACTTTGCTCCTGAAATTCTTGCCAAAATAAGGGAAAGCTGTGATTCTTCTTCGAGCTTTCCTCTGTAGGCTTTGTCCTGGTGACAGTATAGGAACACTTTTTTTAAAAAAAAAAAAAAAAAAAGGACAAAAGAAAGGAGGCAATTCATTCAAGGCTTCAGAAGATGCTATGCTGGCAGAAACTGCTACATCCCGTGGCTCCTCTAGCCAAGATCATAGAATCATAGAATGCTTTGGGTTGGAAGGGACCTTTAGAGGTCATCTAGCCCAACCCCCCTGCAGTGAGCAGGAACATCTTTAACTCGATCAGGTTGCTCAGGGCCCCGTCCAACCTCGCCTTGAATGTTCCCAGGGATGGGGCCTCCACCACCTCTCTGTTCCAGTGTTTCACTACCCTCATTGTAAAGAATTTCTTCCTTATATCCAGTCTAAACATACCCTGCTTCAGTTTAAAACCTTTACCCCTTGTCCTGTCACAGCTGGCCCTACTAAAAAGATTTTTCCCATCTTTCCTATAGGCCCCCTTTAAGTACTGAAAGCCTGCAATCAGGTCTGCCTGCAGCCTTCTCTTCTCCAGGCTGAACAGCCCCAACTCTCTCAGCCTGTCCTCATAAGAGAGGTGCTCCAGCCCTTGGATCATTTTTGTAGCCCTCCTCCTTCATCTGCTCTCAGTGCCGCAGCAGCAAACCAGGCACCCACCAGGCACGGCCACAGCTCAGTGCTGATGGGTTTGCTGTGTCACCTACCCACAGCTGGGGCGAACACCGATGGGCGTCTGCACACTTGCACCACTGAGCGTGCCAGCCTGGGGAAGTTCACTCCAGGCTGCAGAAGTCATGGCAGAATCTCCGCTTTGCTTTGAGCTGTACGCAGCAGAAATAGTTAAAACTGGTGGAATTCTTAATTTTTATAGATAAATGCATATTTTCTATCTTTGGCTCATCGCACCATTTATCAGCTAGGTCGATCGCAGCACAGGCAGGCAGTCCTACGCGAAAACGTGGTTTAGTTAAACGCCAGCTCTCAAGGTTAGCGTGCCTCTAAAAGATTGTTTTTCATTTCTTCTCCCAAGGAGGATGCTGCATTTTTAACTAACCTGCCTCTTTGGAAAAGCCTGGCAGAGGTGATCTTTAGTCCCCAGGCTTTAGCCAGTGCCCTTCAGCATGCCTGCTTGCACCAGGCAGTCTCCTACTGCTTCTGTCATTATTTCCATGGTAGAAATTGTATTGTGGTTTACAGAAATAGTTTTCCAAGAAATCAGGAAAATGCTATTAAGATAATTCAAAAACCTGACTTAATAATGCAGCATGTTACAGCAATATTTTCTGACCTTTTGTTGTCTCCTTAGTTGTACATGCTTGCTAGAAAAATTATGTCTTAAAGGCTTTTTATCCTCATTGATTAACAATAAAACTGTGCAACTTGATAAGCTTTAGCAAGGAAGCTGTGATTTATTTTTTTTTTTCTGGTTATACTGCTTACAAGAAAGATTGTAAGTTTTTTCAGGTAAAAATATGGAAATATTTGAGTTTTGGGTTTTTTTTTAAGATATTGCACTTACTAATTTCAAGTGATTCTTTTTCCCAAATCAGTATTCTCAATGCTATTTAAAAGGAAGCACTGCTTCTAAACTATAAGCACTTGCATTTCTGTGTCAAGGGATAAAAAATATTTCTATATGGAATAAATTTAATGGAAATTAGTTTCATGTTGTTATTTCTATTGTAATAGGAACTTGGGTTATATCTTCTTGTTACATTCAGGTGTAACACATCCATTATGGAGGTAATTTTGTAGTTTTTTATTTTCAAGATGAAACATCCACGTCAGAATCCATATTTCATTCAAAAAGAGAGAACAAGTCCTCAGAGTTGCTGGATGAAGTTACATGCCATAGATTGTGAAAGTCAAAGCTATGTCCTGCTAGTACTTAAAAGACTTTTGTGCTTGTAGTGAATTGGTTCGTCATCAGTCAGTAAATTGTGTTTGGAGAGGGAGTATATATTTAGAAATCATCCTAGAAAAGGAGAGAGAAAAATGCTTCAGCATATTTGTTTTATATTTGCTTTGTGTATTTTCTGGGTATAGTTTTTCAGCATTTCCCTCTGAAATATCTCGTTTCGCAGTGGCAAGTGGGATTTAGCAGCGAGGGATGCTGAAGGGTTGAAGTGACTCATGCTCTCCTTTGACAGCCTCAATCTGTCATCCCTCTCTTGTCCGGTCCCTGCAGATTTTTGTTGATCCTTTCTTTTGGTTACTATTGCAAAATTTTGGCGTGATCACTTAATTACAGTATTTTCAGCCTCTGTAATGCCATATAATACCTGTTTTCGTAAAACCAGTCTGACAGCAAGTTATGCCTTTTCTTTTAGGGGTCTTTTCAACAGAGATTAAATGGAGACAATCACAGAGCAGAAAGTTTTGGCTCTTAGGCTAGCGCCTCCCTTCGGTTGCATACATTTTGTTCGCTGATGGTAGTGATTAAAAGCTCATGGTAAAATGTGGTCCTTAGCATTTGGCAGGAATAGGCCAAAAGCACGAGGTTCTATAACATCGGTGTATGTTTTTGTTTGTGTGCAGTGTAGTAGATTTTTTCTCTTTGTAGCTGTGTTTTAGTAAGATATTACTCAATCATAAATTACATTCAGAAATATGTATTACTTAAGGATTGTTTTTGGCAACAGTGCAATTAAATGGTTTGTGAAAAAGGTACTTTAAATAATGAGAATACTTGCAATTGTATTATGCTTTGAGCAGCGTTTTCTGATTCATTAGAGTTAGATTGTAAAATCTATAACATTATAGATAGTGTTCTATATAAAACACCATCTTCAAAAGCTGCTATTTTTTCAAACTACTTTAATAGAAGAGCCTATTTAGACCATTAGATCCTTAAATCTCCATCTGTGTGTTCATTGTTGTTATGTGCCAGTTAGCAGTTAGTTATGGGGAAACTATAGGATGTCAGAAGCTTCTCATTGTATGGCCCTCTGTGATGTTTCCTCCTGAATACCTCTGTCGTCTTGCCATACTCAAAAATGACAGCTTCTGTCTTGCCAATGATACATGGTCTAAAAATCTATTTAACTGCCTTTTGCTTATGACCATTTTGAAAAACAGTGAAGGGCTAAAAATATTTTATTGTTGAAGAACAGCAGATAACTCTATTTTAAAACTTTGCAGGTTATAGTCCAAGAGTTGGATTGGTTAACATCAAGAGAGTTGATTGGAGATGTCCCTGATACTGGTTTTACTATGAATTCACCTTCTTACAGTAATTTTTCTAATATTTCATCAATTTTTTTTGTTAGCATACACGAACTTTGCGAATGTCTTATGCGAATGTTGTCACTCAATATCAAAACATCCTTATGACCTTTTAATATCTTTTAATCTGATAATTTGGAACAACTAATAAATTTTATTGAAATACTAAACTAAGTATGTTCTTCTTAGAGATAACTCCTTCTTTTTATGCCAGTCTCCAAGATCTTCAGCTTTCTGGAAGCCCCCTTCTTTCTCACTGTGGGTACCAGTAAGCTTTGTATGCTCAATACTAGATTCATCTGTTTGATATGGTCCTTGCAAAGAATTGCAGAAATAATTAAAATGGAGCTTTATTTTTAGAAACTGAACAATATTCATGTCTGCAGAGAAGAACCTTCTGATTAATGAGGACTTAGTACCTTTTTTAGAGGCTTTGGTACAGAAAACATTCATCAAGTTGTCCAGCTTCTGTCGTTTTACGTCAATCCTTTGGAATAGGATTTCACGATTCTCTGAGGGTAACTGCTGTTTTCTCACTGCCACTTGGTTGTGTGAGCTGCTAGTTCTTCAGTTTCAGTTGGACTCTGCTAAGTATCACATGAATACGGCTTACATTGTTATGTTTCAAATAAGTTAGTATTTTCTAGAATGTGCTATTAACATTAAAATAATTCTTATTTAAGGGAAAATAATAGCTTGGATCTGAGTTTACGTGCAGGATGTGGAAGTTACGTATTTCTGTGACAAGGCTGGGGATCCTTGCAATGTCAGCGTGGCCAGGGCTGTCCAGAAAGGATTGGACCATGCAGTCCTCATATCCTAGGGATCACCAAGTGGGGTCGTGAAGCATCATGCAGGCCTTGAAGACTGATTGTCTTTAAGGCTACTCAGGAAGTTGCTGTGGTAATTAGTATTTAACGAGGTGGGTGTGAATCAGAAGGAGCTGAAAAAAAAAGAGGGGAGTGGGCTGGTTTGCAAAGGGTTGGGAAACGGGGGCAATGGGATGGGGAAAGGAGACGGATGCCAGGAGTTCCTGCGTACACCATTTCCCCCCACTCCCAGCCTGTGGAAGACAGCAGTCCTGAACTTCAGTAAAAAAATACTGGCATCAAAGATGCGTTGTTAGTTACAGTAGTCAGGCTTCTGCTGCATGGTGATCCCCAGGAAAGCCGCACAGAGTTCAGGCTGAGAGGGACTGCCCGCTAATGCTGTGCTGCAACTGTCCTCAATAATTTCCTTCTATGTGCTATAATTGAACATCATCCGTTATGTGCCCTTCAATCAGTATCGACACCAAAGAGGAGATTTGTGTAATAAAAAAGTACAATTACTCTTACAGCCACCGGACGGAAGGACTGAGAGCAGCCCAGACTGGCTGGCAGCCATTTACCACTAGGCCAGAGCTGGTTTCAGCTGTGGGGAGGGGAAGGCTAATGCCTGGCGGGTGAGGGAGCTGGTCCCCTGAAGACCAGCTGTGGCCTAGGGTTTAAACTGAGTTGACAGACTGGCTACTTTCCCCCTCTGTTGAGGCTAAAAATCTCTAAAATGAGCAAACTCAGCTGGGCCCAGGGCAGGCAGGAGGATGGGGTCCAGCAGGCGGCAGCCATGTCGGGGCAGCGGGGGGCTCCTTGCTGGGAGGTGTGACAGGCTGAGGGCTCCGGTCAGACTTCCCTGTGGGATTGCTTAGAGCCTGTGTAGGGGAATTCCCCTTACATTTCTTGGAGAGAAACAGTCTTTTACAGGTGGAAATGAACAGGTGAGGGGTTTAAAAAAAAAAAAAAGAAAAGAAAAAATAAAGACACTGTTAGTGATGCTGTTCTGGGTGGTGTATGGTGTTGAGGTGGTGTATACTAGCCAAGAAGGCACAAGAATGTTGTCATTTTCTGTTGTTGAAACATCTCTATTTCTCACTCATTTGTAATTCATAAAACAAAAATGAAATAATATGTGAAAAAGTATTAATATGCCTTTGGAAGCTTATAAAACATAGCTGTGTCTTAGTCCTACCCATAGAACAAGATGGCTGAGGTGGCAGAGTTGCCCCCATCACTCTGTCCGTTTGTCCGGCAGCAAGGGGAAGGATAAAAGAATGTTCTTTCTGTGTACTTGCAAGATTAACAGACCAGGTTCGCAGCTCAAACAGAGAGACTCCACATAATCTCTCATTTTTTGTGACAGTCGTTCCCTATGCTTTCAGTGGAGAGGCGGCCTTGCAGGCCTCTGCTGATGCATGCTATGGCAGCAGGCCCTGGGGAGGAGGAGAGAGGCTTTTATGTGGTGGTGTCTTCAAGGGCAAGTGTGGGCTAAAGCCCATGGTTTTTACCCCACCTGGTATTTAGCTGGAGTTTAGTGGAAGCTTGTGCAGACCGAGAAGCGCGTGTGTAACACAACTTTGTAAGTAGGCTGAAGTGGGATCTTCTGAGAAGTCCCTCCCAGGTTTCTTTTCACAGAGTCTTACCACAGCAATTTTCTTTTGAGATGCTAAAGGCACAGGTAATTGTGGCAGAGAAACATTTATGCTTGCCAGCTATAGATAGTAAAAATACTGTTTCTCTAAAAAATGATGTTTGTGTGTTGTTTGGCCTCAAACTGTACCATGAACACAGGCAATGCATTGCTACTACTGATAAACCTAAATGGTGTCTGGCTGTGAGTGAATAGGAGTTAAACACGTAACCACACAGAATGTAGGTTTAAGTGTACTAGTAGTTACAGAAGCATTCATTTAACATTTGTTATAAGCTACTGTTGTTTTTTTATGAGTAATAGGGGAGCAGTTTATAGGTGAACTACTGTATAGAGAAGAAGAGCTGTGTGGCTTCGGATGGAACGCTTGGAGCCTCAGACAGTTTTGTGAATGTTTTCTATTACAAATAAGTTTAATAGTATACATTAAAAAGGATATGTATTTAAACTTTTATGGTCCGTACCACGTTAGGTGGAATTACAGTAAATTGCTACATTTCATTTCTGTAATTATCTTATAAACTGCTAGTTGATGTTGTCCTGAAGTTTATGTTCAGCACATTTTAACACCAATCGTATTTTGGACAGCTTGTATAAGCTCATTTGATTGTCTCTTAGGGGTATAAAATTACATATATATTTTAAAAAAAGAGAGAGTTCTATTAAAAAAGCATGAGAGTTACACACCTTTGGATGACTGCGTGTACTATTGAGAGGGGAGGGATCATGATCGCCTCCCATGCTGTGATTATGAGTATGCACAGAGCAATTTTCCTATCACTAATAGTTCTAGCAATATATGATTATGAAACATGGTCTTTTCCTTTTATTTTATTTTTTTCCATTCCTATAGGAACTTGGAAGTAACAGCCCTCCGCAGAGGAACTGGAAGGGAATTGCTATTGCGCTGCTGGTGATTCTAGTTGTTTGTTCACTCATCACTATGTCTGTCATTCTTTTAACCCCAGGTAACCTACTTCTTTATTTTATCTTACTGAAGGTGTATGATTCATAATGCAGTCATTAAAATGACATATCAATGTTAAAGTGTCTCTTGCCCTTAAGCATTTTTAACTTCTGGCTACTATAAATTTGGTGCCTGTGGGGACTCAAGAGTTATGGGAGGCCTTCTGGAGCAGAAGCATTTGGCTTTGGCAGTAGGTCCTTAGGATTGTGTCAGCCTTGAGATGGTTACAAGCAATCCTCATTAGTCTCAGCAGGCGTGAGCTGACTTTAAGATTTTGTCACTTGTGTCTTGGTGTAATTTCAGATTCACAGATGAGCTAAAAGAAAGCTGCATGTCATGGAAAACTAATATTGAGAACAAAACTTCTCACTGAACCAGAAGCATGCATCTTTCATACATACATGCACAAGCTTCCTCCCTTTTATTTCGCTCAAAAACAGAGAGGGGAAATTACTTAATGGTTCAGTTACACAAAAAAAAAAAGGGGGGGGGGGGGGGGGGCAAATAGCAGACAAAAAAAGCAGTTGGTCATATAAAATAATTATGCTTAAATTTTTTTTGTGTGTATTTTAATTTGATCTGGGTTATTTTTCTAAAGGTTTTCTTTTTACTGCTGGGTTAGCAACCATTTAACTATGTCTAGGAACCTAAGGCAAGGAAAACTGCACAATTTTTAAAGAAAAAATATCTTAGAATTCTTTTTGTCAGATTTGAAGTTACAATGTAAAGTAGCTGATTTGGATGGCATGCCTAGATAGTAAATATTGATCTGCAAATGTTCTGCCATGCAAGTTCCCAGTTTGTGTAAACCAAAAGGTTAACGAAGTGCTTTTTAGTTATATAATGGTTCCAGACAATTTGGCCACTGTATGAAATCATCAAGGGAAGCTGGGCGGGTCTGTGCATGAGCAAGGGCAGTAGCAGACTGATGCTGCTTGAAAGGAAGGCGGTGAGACTGAATGGGAAAGGATCAAAAAGCTTTGCTTGTCAGAGGGATTGGGACAGCTGGAGAGAGTGTGTAGGAATACTACGGACTCTTTTGCTTCCTCTGTTTTGTATAAATATCTACTACATATGTATGGTGCTGTCCAAGGAATGATAAAGAAATGACTGTTTGATTATTTCCACTTAAAACATTTTGAGAAAAATAAAAGCAAAGTTGTCCCATTGTAGTCTCAGTGTATAAGAGTTTCTTCAGGGAAACATAAAAACAGACTTTGAGGGCAAATGGTGGCGTATACTGGTATACTTTAAGACAGAAAACTGTTTCTCTTTTCAAGGAGAGGTAAATTTTTTAAGGCTTGTCAAATCTCAAAAGTATTATGCTGGAATCCACAATAATGAACACCAGTGCTGGGTCTTATATCTATATAGAATCATTAATGATGCAAAAACGTAAATTGAAGTCTTCGAAGGGTCTCATGGAAAAAAGAATAAACAACCTAGGGAAATGTTAATTTTTTTTAATATGTTAAAAAAGCACAGTGAATTACAACATCTCTGAGGCTGTTTCAAAATCCACAGAGCTTGCTTGAAAACTTGATGTAAGCTGGGACCTACATTTCAGTTCAAGTCAGGCGAGTGAAAACTAGTTCTGGCAGCTCAGATGTGCTAAGATATCCCGTAGAGACTGTAGAGCTTGGTATAAATAAAACCCTTTTTCCCTAAATGATCTAGGTCTGTAAAACTGGGGTTTCCTGCAGGTTGGAAATGCTTACCGAAGAAAGCTTTGGAGGTACCTTGTAGGACAGCTACTTTCCCTATTTTGATCCTAATCGGTGCTGTTCCCCCTTCACTTTCATGATTAATTAATATGTTTTTGGAAGAAAATATTCTGATACTCTGCCGGTTTGCTGGCACTATAGCTGAAGTTAACTAGTCTTGAATATATGTAAGCTTGACTTGGGATGTCTAGCATTTGAGGGGAGGGAAAACTTGGAGACTTTCTCACAGGTCTGGCGATTGCGAGGTGCTCAGTTCTAAGGTGCTACCACTCTGTTATTGTAAATACTTGGTTTTGCAAATTCTTCTCATAAAATATAATAGATCTGAATTAAGATGTTCAGTGCAATAGTGAATTTTGTCCTTTATTACCTTGGGATAGTTCAGAGTGCATTGTTTTTCATTTCCAATACTATTTTGAGCATCAGAGACTTCTTTCCCTATTTAGTTCTGCCTGTACCAATGTGTGCTTTTTAGATTTGATGTAAATTCCCCTCAACACTGTGCATCATGCTGCTTCTTTTCATGGAGATGGTGATAATTTCAGATGGTGGTTGCTCAGAAGCCTGATTGTTGAAAATTTTGTGGAGGCAAAAGTGTATTTACTGATATACCTAATCCAACAATAATGATCCCTTTTGCCTACAGTTATTTATATATTGCTTTGTCAACAATATAAGAAACTCTTTAGTCAATGTACACTTTAACAGTTGTCGTTTGATTTCACTCTAACTTTGAGAAACGGCTTTCATACCTTTTTTAATAGAGGGATCAATGGTTCTGAATGAGATAACAAGCTTTTAAAATAAAATCTTCTATGTAAGTTATATGCAAAAGGCTTCAAAGAGGCTTTAGCTTTTGCTAAAGATACAAGCGGTATTAAAACTAAGTGGAAAATCTTGATTTTATTTTTTTTTTTTAGTGTTTTTTATTACATGAAATATTGCTTGAATATACAACACTAAGCAGGAACTGTGTTGAAGTGAGAGATATGTTTTGACCTATATTAACTTAGCTTCTGTTAAAATATGAAATTTCTGTGTTGCAATTATCGTGTGGTTTTAGCAAATTGTACCAACAATATTAGTAATATTTTGGTCCCCTTTATATTGCATTTCATCTCTGCTAATATTCAAAATTTATAATGCATTGGTGTTCTCAGAAAGGAGATGGAAAAATGGAAGACCAGACTGTTCAGTAGTCTGAGAGATTAGTGGTAGAGTCTAAATGGACTGCCAGTCAGTAACCTCTTGTTGGGGCTCAACAGCTCTCTGGACTAAGGCATATGTAAAAAAAAAAAAAAAAGATTGCACCCATGCAGTACAAATTGCTACCCTGCTCTGTAGCTGGGAGTAGAAGGCTTGCAGGCAAGTATCGCCACTCATTTTCTTCACAACTGAACAACTGCAAATAAAGAAAGTGCATGAAGATATCAAATGAGGTTACTTTTGTTAAGAGTAAGGGACTGGAGTGTGGAAAAAACTTGAGAGTTTAAGAATAGGAACTGTCTATCTTCTGGGGCAGTTTAATTATAAGTCTAGTGATTTTTGTGTAATATTTGGAGATGATTACTGGAGAAGTATTTAAGAGAGAACAAAAGAGGAAAATACCTTGGGAATAGTCTTACAAATATAACTTTCTTTCTATTGGAAATTAGTGGCCCGTGCAGAGACAGAAGTAGCTGTTTATGAGATGCCATTATTTGGTTTGTAAGTCCTTGTAAACATAACACAGGTATCTTTCTTGTTCTGCTTTTATTCCGTTTCATGTTTTTGAAGTTTCATCACATACCTGCACATACTGAAATATTCATAGGTATGTTTTCTGGGATCAGCGCCTCACTCCTGCCTTTAAATTAGCACGTTTTTGTGCTTTGCATCATGATGGTATATTCCACAGCATAGGAATTATCTGAAGACCTTTCTGGTAGACCACTGTTGACCTTAATTTCAAAACTGAGAAATGCTCAGTTGGAAGTAGCAGCTGAAAGCTTTTATGTGAAAAAATCACCTAAGAACAGCCTAAGAGTTGTACAGATGATGCCATCCTTGTACAGGTGTTTTGCCACAACACTTAAGGTTGTTTTTCAGTTTGGGAATGACAGTGGTTCTACCTTCAAGTTAGATTACAGTTTCTGAAGGTGTGGCAGACTCGAATGCTTTATGTGGGACTCCTCTACTTTAAACCATGCATTCTGATAAATTACTGTTGAGCAACGCAGCATGTGACTCTAATCATAGTATCAAAGCAAAGGCAAGAGCTTGCTTTGCTATCTCTTGATGCAAAAAAAAAAAAAAAAAAAGACAGCTTTTCAGAAAAAAAATCTTTTAAGGAACATTTAAGTCAGTCAAACTGACAGAAAATGCTTTTTTTGAAATTTTTTTGACTAAAATCAAGCTCTAGGAAGGGGATCCATTTGGGTTATGTCCAATAGATAAATACTCTGTTTAGAACAGGGTTGGGACCTACCCTCCTCACCATCTCTTGTACTACTCTTAAATGAGTGGAAGTCAAACTAAAATTTATTTTTGCTGAAGTGGAGATTCATTACCAGAAGATTCAGGTTTCTGTTCAGTGCTGTATAGGCTCCCCGTAACTACTGTAAATTGGCAAACAAGTTTTGACATCTGACTACTTTCTGGCAAGCTGTTTTTCCTTTTTCATGCAAACATAATACAAACTATACTAATTCCCAGTTACTGATATACCTGCTAGCTTGCATACAGCTTACTAGTGGTGGTTCTTGACTTTTCAGACAGCATTTAACATCAAGCCTTTATCTTAATTTCTAGTGTTAGAACATTTTTGTTCCACAGGAAAGTTAGTAAGGAGTTTGAGTTAATAATGTACTACACTACATTATTATAAGTTCTATTTGCTAAGTTAGAAGATAAATTTTATCAAGTGTTTAGACTACTTCTAACCTGCAAAAATAATATCCTATAAACTCATGAAAAGTAATGAGGCTATTAATTTCTACTTTTGCGGTCCTCTAGTTTAGTAAGCACAAGCAGGTTTGTAATTTTGGATAAATACACGCCCATTGTTGAACTTTTGTTAGTTCAATGTATAGTTAAAAAGTGGCCCTTTAGTTTTTAACTGTTGATTTTGTTTGTATCTTCTTCATTTTCTATACAAACTATATATAATTTCAGACCGAAATATAGAAAGCTGTGGGAAATAGTGTGAGGACACTGGAAATATGATTCCTTCAAGGAATAATTCAGTAAAATTTAAAATGGAAATGAAAAAGAGATAGTAGGCTATTTGGTAATGTGGTAGTAAAGTGGAAAAAGGCAGTCTTTAAAATAAAACAAGTACTTTGTGAAGTACATGCTAATTTATGCTTGTGCTCAAGAAAGATTAACCCAGTATAGAGTTCTGAGAGTTCACATCATGTGTAATTCATCTTACTATGCATAAACTAAGCATTTTGGAACCTTAAATTACTATTTTAGAGTCTTTTGATGTCAAATCAACATTTTTCTTAAAAATTATACAATATGAGATATAGACAGAGTGAAAGCTAGTGTCAAGGATTACAAACAAGGCTGTATTTTGGTAATGACTTAGCATTAGAAAAAACCCTACTTTTCAAACATTTAGTAAAGTCACTTGAAAACACCAGTTTTATCAGCTTAAAAATGCTAGCAGTAATTTAACAAGTTACTTTAAAATCCAATTTATGTTGAGATTACTTGGCAGGCATGTGAATTAGAAGACAGAGAGCAGAGCTGGTGTACCTTTCTTCTCTGATAGCCTTTCTGTACACAGTTGGTGTATTGTTTTAGTGATTTTTATTAAAGCCGTTAATAAAAGTCTGTGAAAACTAAACTGTCTTGGGTAAGACAATTTTTGGCAACATAACAGCTTGTGTGAGCTTGATTGATAGTTGGCAAACTGGCAGGATATAAGGGGTCACAATAAATAGAAACAGACTCAGGAAAGGTTAGAAGGGGAATCCTTTCGGGATCACAAATTGCTTCGGGATGAGGGTGTGTTGAATCAAAATAGGTGATGGAGAACAGCTTGTTGAGGGTAGGTAGTCAGCAAGGTTGCGGAGAAAGGGGAAAATGTGCATATGAAGAGCCCAGTATTTGATGCTGTTAAGTTAGAAGTAGTGTTTTGAAGACAAGAGAATGTATTTGTGGAGCTGAGTTGAGCATATATAACAACATGTGCTTACTTTGAAGATAAAAACTCAGTGTGTGGCAGGAGCAAGAGCTAACAAGGTCCCATGATGTGTAAACAGAAGGATTAGGATAAATCAAGAGAGATAATGTTGCTCTGCTGTAAAGCTCTAGTAAGACTTCAAGTGGAATATTGCATCCTATGCTGGACCTGGAGACTGAAAAAAAAGTCCAAACAGGCTATTTTGGAAGGCAGGAAAAGGGCAAAAAGCTTATTTAAGGATTAGAACATTTGTCTTATGTGAGAGGATTTGAGCAACTCTGCATGCTTAGCCTTAGAAAACATCAAGTGCAAGAAGAGTTGATTACGGTGAGTATGCGCTTACCGGGGCCCTGCTGAGACCTGGGAGGGAGGCACGTGTGAAATGCAGAAGAGCCATGGAGTGAGCAGCTGTGATGGCCTTGTGTCTATCATAAGTTTATGATGTGCATTAAAAAGGCGTTTCTCTTCAATACAGCAAGGATGCATCTTACTAATAGTAACCACAGTGACTGCAGCAGGCAGTGCTGACATTTAAAGGCAAAAAAAGTTATATTGTTGTTGATTCCACGGAGCTTTCAGCTGGGCCTCTAATGGAGAAATTTGGCTGAAGAAAGACCAGTAACAAAGCTATGATTGACTTTATTCACTGTGAAGGGGTCACATTTTCATCTGAAATGTATTACAGGATATAACCTTTACAAAGTACATTTCTTTCTTAAAAATGTGCTGGTAACATATTGGGTCGACATCAAGATAACAAGATTGCTCCTTGACTGCTGTGATTCTAGGTATTCTTTTTCTATGGGTCTGTCATCAGCGGTACTGTTCAATACCAGTAATCTGTAAGGACAAAATCTGACTAACAAAAAGATCCCCTGGTAGAGAAGGTGGATGCCTGACACATTGGAAGAAAAAGCTCACAGAGCAGAGAAATACTGCAGTGATCTATGGCAAACCTGCCCCAAAATGATAAAATGATTAGAAGACCTGACTGGGCATCTACCTGGTTGATTGTGTAGGAAGCGTATAGGTGCATTTTTGCTAGTGCGGGGGCAATGAATGTATAACACAGCTTTTGGCAGCTGCTCTTCTGCTAAGGCAGTTAGGTGAAGTGCATAGCTGCTGTCGGTCAATGTTCATTGGAAACTTCGTGTTTTGACAGCAAAACCTTTGCTTTAATAGTACCTCTGATTTCACATGTTAGTGTGACAGTTCGCTATTGAATCTCCCCTATTTACTATTTATTTAACCTACAGCACAAGAGAAGTAGAGTTCCACAGAGCTGTTTTTTTTTTTTGTTTTTTTTTTTTTTCTTTTCTGAAGCATGGAGATGATTTTAGGAGCTGGCAACTTATTTTTTTGTTTTGAAAATTAATGTTGGCTGATGTTCAGAAGCACTGTATTCCTGAGTTGTCATGTTTGGGAAAAACAGAAGGCTGTTAGCCAAATGTCATGTTGTGCTTATCACTACAGAGCAAGCACAGACTATAAAATGTGCATATAGAATTATTTTTTTTTTACGTTTTAATTTGTAGAATAGGTGAAATTCATTCCAAATTTACTTCCAGGAGTATTTTACTTAGTTTCTGTCTGTAGAAATTGATCAATATGACTTACATCCTTTAGCTGTCAGGAAATTTTTGTGTTGGTTTGTAATCAGACTTTTCTTGTGGTATAGGGCTGTGGGAGAAAGGAGCTTTGCCACTACAGTCCCAGTATAATAAATAGCCAAGCACTACATCCTTCAGTTGTCCTGTCCTTAAGGTACCAATGCTTTGATTTCTGGAGCTTTACTGAAGAATGTTTTCTTATACTGAATAAAAATAAGAGCAAGGTATTGTTACTGATTTTGACAGGACCTTTGAACTATATATTCTGGTTCTTTAATTCCGATGTTTTGCAGACTACACTGAATATATTGTTTTTAATAAATATCTAAATTGATCCTATTATGTTTATTTTAGATGAACTCGCAAATTCGTCAGAAACCAGGTTGTCCTTGGAAGATCTCTTCAGGAAAGAGTTCATTGTTCATAATCCAGAAGCTAAATGGATTAATGGTAAGTGTATAATTTCCCATGTAACTTAAAACTAGGTAATAACACTACCCAGGCTCTGAGAAAGAATCAGTTAAAATTTCAAACTCTCTTGGAATTGGCCAGTGTCCCAGTTTTCCTTGTAGTTCTGAATCATGTCGGTTTCATTAATTTTTGAAGTGACTTTCTAATTTTAAGGCTCCATCTAGTAGAAACCCACTAAAATTTTCTGTTTATATGACTGACTCATTTGGAGACCGTGATGTAGAATTGTGTTTTAAGAGCTGAATGTCGTTTACGGATTCACAAAAAGATCAATTCAGAAAAATCAAATTGTTCTATTAATATCTGAACTTTGGGATTTGAGAGCTGGTTATGACTTCACATCTGGAAAGGATTCTTAAGTATTTCGATACACTTGTACAGCTCTTAGTAATTTTCTGTTGTGTACAAATTGTATTAATGTTCTAATTTATTAAATGATTTATAAATGTATGCAGATTCCAAAGAATTATGCAGTTAAAGTGTAAAAAAGAAAACAAATTCAAACTCTTTTTTTTCAAGTCATTGAACTCCTTTTCTCTTGATCACATGGGTTGTTCACATTCTTTCTGTTTGCAAGAAATGTTCAAGTAACACAATAGCGACCATCTGTTTTGTGTCATTATAGTTGGATCTTGGTATTACTCCAGGTGTTATAATCAAAGGAATAACAATAGGCTTTATGCAAAATAGAGTATTGTTAAGGAGTGCTCTATGGAAGTTAAGAGTTTGAAAGTCTGGTGACTGTGTATGTAAATTCAGAATAACTGAACAGGAAATAACGGTTCAATTAATGTTGGTGTTCAGTAATAACTAGAACTGGTTTTCATTTGTAGGGAGCTATATGATTGAATTGGATTGTTGCTTTATGATATATTCTAAAGAATGAAATGGGCTTAAAAAGGGTAAGTGCATTTAAAAAAAAAAAAAAAAAAAAAAAAGATAAAAAGGGAGAAAAGTAGGGTAATTTTTTTCCAGGACCAGCTCTGGTGTTGAGTTACTTGTTATCCAGTAGTTTAGAGGTAGGAGAGAGGAGGCTTAATTTAGTTTCCTGCCACTCCTTTTCCCCCAGATATCGTAGTGACCATACAGTTGCTGAGATGCCCTTAGTTTCTCCTTTGTATTGGTTTCTGTCTGCAATCAGTGCCAGAAACTCTGGTGCTGGGTAAAGCCAGAACAGTGCTATTGCCAAGAGGAACAGTTTCTTGTGTTTGGCAGAAAACTTCTTTCCAGTTAAGACTTTTGAGTCATTAAATCCTAAAGCAGTTTTTGATTAATTTGTTGTTACCTGTCAAATTCACAAAGCAACTGCCTTTGACCGCACCTTATTTGAAAAATACTGCTCCTAATTGCCAAATAAAGTTACTACAGACCCAGCATTGTCAATTAAAGCGGTCGCTAAAAACAGGCAAGTACATAAAGGAAGAAGATCGTTCTGCTAGTTCTATACATTACTCTTGCTACTCAAAAACTCCATGAGGTTACTCATCTAAGAACACTAGTAGTCATTCATAATGTGCATAATATTCTATGTGTGAAAGTATTATTAATTTCAAAATCTAGGACAATGAAACTAAAGGGTTATGGATTGAGTTATATTAAATATTGTTCATACTATAAACCATGTAGTTTATTGTATTTTTAACTCTGTTCTACAGCTTGTGATAAGGTAAAAGCTTCTTTTAAGAGTTTTCCAGATGTGCTAAAAAGATATGTAGAATTTGGTGCTAAAAGCTTGGATACAGGTTTCTTTTGTGTTCAAAATCCATGTTAAGAAACTCATACAATGGAAGATAATTTTACTAGTGTCATGCAAAAAAACAGAGGCCGTAAGCAATCTAATCTAAAAGCTACGAGATTGTACAGTTATGAACTTTTTGATCTATTGAAAATAATATTAGAAATATTATTTAATAAAGAAAGGCCCTGTGTTTTTATTAGCAGCACAGTTGTAGTAATATCGAGTCTTTCTGCAGTGATGTTTTTCTCAGCCAATATGACAACTCCTAAGCTTGCAGTTTTCCTGAGTTTATTGGCTAAAGAAGCAATGAAGTCCAGTGATACAAAAAAAGGGAAAGAATGGACTTTTTTTTTTTTTTATTAGAGTATGCGTGTGTGTGGGAATTGAGGAAAAAGTTGGGATAATTAAGGATTTTACTAATTGTTTAGTATTTCTGATAAACACAGAAAAACTATGTATAGATTTTTGGATTTTGCATTTTCTTTGAAAATTTCCAGTATGGCCATTGAAATCAATATCTCAGATAATAACCAAAATGAAGAGGAGTCTTGCAAAGCAGCATTTCTGCTTCCTGCTTGTGTTTTTATTTTTAAGACTTAGGATAAGATTATATTTCCTTTCCTGGAGTGGTAGCATTGCAGTGGTGGCATTATATGCATAGAGAATTGAATATAGAACTTAATATTCAGCACTAATTACCGTGGAGCTGGAGAGGAGCATTTGGCACTTCCTTTGGATACTGGCAGGGTAAGTGCTTCTGGACTCTGCACAGGAAGATTTTAGCGCAAAATATGTAGCTACTTACTGCTACTTTTGCTCCTCTTGGGATAGAATAATTTGTATCCATCTGAAAGTTTTATCATCTTGACCTCCCGGGAAGGGATGGGGATAGAGATTGAAAAAGTGATTCCTGCTGTAAGCAGTTTCTGCAGGGTCTAGAGCATATTTTGTAGTAAAATGTCTGATTTAAGGATTTCAAGTGCTAGATGAATCACGGTGTTCTTATGTAAAGGTCTAGTATTTAACTACAGCCATTTAATGAAATTTTCCGTACTGATGTTTGAATTTCTCTACCGTTATCTTCCAAACACAATGTTGTTTATTCCTTGTTTGCAAGTTCCTCCGCTACAAAAATGATCCCCACATAGTTATTTCTAGTCTACTCTTTAATAAGAAAAGCTCTTACATACAGAAGTTTTTACAGTCCATTTCCTTTTCTGCTTGAAACTGAGTCCACAATTTTATGTGCTTGCCACCAAAGTTAATAATTATGCAAATGTCTAAAGCTGCAGAGGAAATGTTGTTCTTTATCTGAGATAATCAGCTGTTGCCAAATAAATTAAAAGAAAAAACTTGAGCTAGTTTGAAAAGTGACAAAATATATTCACATTTAAGGTAATTTGAAGATGTATCTGTGCAGGTATCTTTCAGATTTCTTCCTCCCTTTCTTTTTTCCTTCTTTTTTTGTTTTACTTGAAAGGCAACATTTTTTAAGCCTGACTTGGATTTTTGTCTCTTTTTGTAAAAATTTACAAAGGAAAGAGAAAGAAAATATGGATGATGGCTAGTATTTTTCTTGAAAATAACATCTTAGTAATTTACTAAGCTTTTTCACTTACAAGTCTTATCACTTCAGCTGTATTTAAAAGGACATTGTGAAGAGCATACACAACCATCAGTCAGTTCAATCTCTGTTATCTGAAAGAGCGTTTGATTTCAGAAAGCATTCCAGTTGCTTGGCATAGTTTCGCAGGTGCTAAATGAGAGTCCATCTTCCCTTAGCGTTATTGATCTTCAGGTTTTCTAATAGGAAGTGAGAATTTAAATGCTGCCAGTGAATAATAAAAGTACTTAAATCTGACAGCATCTTGCTACTGATAAGGGCTTCGGATTAGATGGCAAACCAGCTTGGTTTACTTACATCTAACTACAAAACTGGAGTGTAGTTTAAAATATCCAGGGTAACTAAATTTAAGAAAGCACTGCAGTTAAACTTCCCCTATGCTTTCCCTTGCCAAAAACTTGTCAAGAGACTTAATGTATCTCATATTGCTTCTGTCTTGGATTCTAACCATTTTGCAACAGGGACCAGTCTCTGCTTCAGGTCAGGCATAACATCTCATTTCATGACCACAGTTTGCTTTAAGAACATGTCTCCCGGGTGTTAGTACAGTACATTTAATGGAAGGTCACGATGTGTGATGTATTAGGGCATAGTTCTAAAGAAGCTGTATCTGTGACAACACCAACTGTATCATCGCTCTATTAGTTGTTCATAAACCAATGTATGAATCATTGCTTGTCTGCCAATATCAGCAGGCTGCAGCTGGATCTTTGAACTATACTGAAGCATTTTTTCAGGATATTTTCTTCACTTCTGTTAAGTTACTTAGAAATATGTATGCTGGCCTCTTGAGGGCTCAAAAGGTTTTCAGTCTAATCCCTAGATCTTTGGTGGTGTATTTGCATCTCTTATTATCAGGGGCTCTAGCTGTTATAATGACAATAACATTCTGAATCTTTGCCTTTATTCCTTCTGTGAATATGGAGTTGCTTGCATTTGTGCTGTTTAGATCTTTGCCAGCCTATCCTAGATAAATAGATAGGTAGAGTGCATTGGCTCCTTGCTTGTAGTCCGTCAGATGGTCATATAGTCAGAAGAGTCATGATATTTTTCAAATATTGAATGAAAAGTGTCGGAGAAGGACCTGAAGTCTGAATGACGGCCTGCAGCAGGCTGTGCTCTGGAATCCTGTCTTGTGCTACAGCTCAGCAAAATGCCTGAGTATGTGCATGCATGCTTTACAGAGCAGGGAGGGTTGTAGGCATCTGCTTAAGGTAAAACTTCTTAAGGTAAGGTGCTGTGCTGAAATTGGGAGACGATAAAATATTTCTCTCTTTCTGTCTTGCTTGGCTTTGGAGCAGCTGTCTGTTCCTGTATCCAGTAATCCTTGCAACACCCTGTCACAGGAAGGGTGTAAGGTAATGCGTATGGCTGGGCAGCATCGTGTTTGCAGGCAAACACAGTCCTACTGACGCAAGAGCATGGATTTTGGTGTAGTGAGGGAGAGGACTGGGGAGGTGGCAGGTGATGGTGTAGAGCAAAGGGTTTTCAGTGGCACTTCGAGGAAGGCAGTGATCTTCCAGAGGGCAAGGCATGATAGCAGAGATTCCCTCCTCCTATAAGACCCCACACTTTATTCAAAGCAGACTCATCTCACAAACAGCCGTCCTCTCCGTCTTTGGGAGGAGGAGAGAAAATAAGAAAGTCATGGGGAGTCAGAAGCAATAGGGGAAGGAAGACTTCGGCCCTTGTGGCAAGGGAAAGGAGGGGATGAAGTGGCAACTTGTGTTTCAAGAAGGGTTTTCTGCCTCATGCAGAAGCTGCATTTTCTTCACATACCAACCTTCTCCCTGCCTTTACCCCCTGTAAACTCCTGTGCCTTGTCAGACAGGGGCTGCCAATCCACTCTCTGTACCTCGAGCAGGCGGCTGCGGGGGCAGGTTGCCATCGCTGGCAAACCACCGCGCTGCCGCCTGCCAAACCGGCGACTGCTGCTGGAGATGGGCGGCCTCTGCCCTGTCCAGACCCCTGCGGAGGAGCTACAGCCCCCCTGCTAAAGCAGGGCTTGTGAGGAGGGAAGGCAGACTCGGGGAGGCAGCTGCTGCTTACATCCTCTGCTGCAGATGATAGAGAGAACTCGAAAATAGTTGAGGGTAGGTCTGTCCCATGGTGTCATCCTGGCGCATGCAGTTCTTTTCTTTGCCTAATCAGGATGAGTATAAACACGCCATTTTGATTAGAGATGTCTGGAGAAAGCATTTATTTGTACCTCTTTCTTTTGAGTCAAAACCCTGGTTTTGGAATGAGGTGTGTCAGTTTGTCCAGCATAAAATCCCAGGTTGTGCTGGAAATCTCAGCAGGTACAACCTGTTTGGATTTCATTTCCAAAACAAACAAATTTTCATGCACATATTTTTTCAATGCAAAGACTCTCCAACACTTTTCTTTTTCCTTTTATAGTTTTAATGTGTTTCTTTGGAGATGATAATAAACCAGTCTATTCCCAATCAGAAATATTTTCACTCTGCCTTGAGAACAATATCAAGGCAATAGATGTCTGGTTTTGTTTTGCCTCAAGTCTTGTATTTCCTCATTTTATTTTTGTTTTTATGTTGTTTCCAGATTTCCTGTATTAGCTTCCGCGGAGGCATGGCTTTCATTTTCTGAGCAATATTTACTAGTTCTGATGTGGGCGTCTTTATTTAGTTTCACACATCGAATTATGAGCATGGAGAAAAAAAGAATGGGTGATGCCTAGCCTTTTGAAACATCAGTGAAACCAAGGGACTGGTTTGTGGAGGAAATTCCTTTCCTCCCTTCACATTTTATTTTGCAAATATTTACTGTGTTTAGTAGAGTCTTTTTTTTTTAAATAAAAAAAAAAAAGGAAATATTAAACCACTTTTGCTTTACAGTTGAACAGTCACTTCACTGCAATATTTTGTAGACTGTGTATTAAAGTTAGTATGGAAAGATATTACGTGGCTGAAGAAGTATTATTGCTTCTTGTAACATGTTTGGTTTCCTTAAAGAGCACATGAGACAGTGACCTCCCATAGATTTATTTGTGGTTGTCCCTAGCACCTTTCTCATGCTGTACACTGCCTTTATCACCAGGGGAGTGAAATTTGTAGACAGTGGCCTTTGCTTGAGCTGGTGCTTTCTTTGAGTCTCTGTTGGCTCTTGTCTATCCTGAAAAATTAAATAAAAAGTGAGTTTGTGAAACCTGGCATGAATATGGTTGAAATTGCTTTAAAAATAATGGATGATAAAAATGGAAGTGGTTTGGTAAGCACAGCACACAGATTCCACAGTACTACCTGTGCCAACTTTGTGCAGCAAACTACGGTTTAAAACATTTGGCACTTTTTAAAGGAAGCTTTTCCTGTGCACGAGGTAAATACGAACTTTATTTATCAGAGCTGAGCATGTTGTGATGTTTGCCAATGGATATGGGTTAAGTACAAGAAGTCGGTCCATCACTGAGCAATAAAAGCAGACAGACTCTGCTCCAGAAGTTGTTGCTGAGTTGGAATCAATAAACAGACAAATATCTCTATTAGAATTACATATCTATATATGTTGGTATTACTCTTGTAATTTATGATGGATATTATTAAGAGTGAAATCCTATGTTGTTTTTTTTTCCCTCCCTAAATGAGATGAGAGTCTGAAGTGGCCAGGCTGGAATGCAGCCATTGCAGCACAAGAGCATTTTCGGTGTAGCAAGAGCTGTGTTTGGCATTCAGATATTTAGGCTGTGTTATGATGCATTAATGCTCATCAGGGACTTGGGCAGAAGTGAAGAGAGGTGCGTACAGTGGTGCTCTTTGCCAGCTCTGCATATAGCTTTCATTATTTATCTGAATCTATCTATGCAGAGCTTGAAGCTGGAAGCCAGGCCAGGGAGTTGTTTCATTGCCTGTGGTTCAGTGTGAGGGGTTTATTTCTGAAAGGCAGCAGAGGGTGGTTGGACTTTGATTCCCTGTGAAGGGAAAAGCAGCACGTAAAATAAAATAAAAAATCCTAGATAGGGCTCCAATCCTTGGAGGCTTTTAGCTAAAACTCTTATTTCATAAAACTCTAGCAGTGGTGTGAAATACACACCCAGTTTTTGCCAAGTCTGAGGACTAAGTTTTGGAAAATCCCCAGAAAATTTGAAAAGATACATAGAGTGTCTCCAGGATGGCTGAAGTTTCTCTCAGAAACTGCTGAAAAGGGGAATAAAGGTTTTGATCGATACCGTTCCACTGATTTATCAAAATAACTTGTTAAACAAAAGAGTTTAAGCAATGTTGCTGGATTGAATGATTCAATTCTGTCATTAGGGAATTGAATGGAGGATTTTGGGGCTGTATTTGCACTGATGCTGAAGACTTCCCTACGAGCCAGCTGTAGGTGGGTAATTGATCATTCAGGCTGAGGTTGTGGAGGTAACCACCCTGTTACCAGGCACAACGTCCCTTGCTGTGTCCCTTGAAGCAGGAATCATGGCTCCTCAAATAATGGCCAATCTTGGGTTAGGGAGAATTTTGGTTTTCTCATTTGTTTTGGGAGCATTTTGGTTTTTGTTTGTTTGTTTGTTTGTTTTAAGTTTAGGTGTAGTAGTTTTTTGGTTTGGTTTTCTTTGAGTTTCTCATGTTACAAAATGAATTTATTCCTAAAAATTGCATGTGAAGAATGCATGTAAAGCAGAATATAATATGAGGTGCATAAAGCTATAGAAGTGTTAATGTGAACAGGAAATAGAAACTGAAACAAATTCTTTTATGCAGTATTGTAGGTAGGATTGCAAATAAGAAAACATGAAATAATTTGCGTTGCAACTGCGCGTGCTACGTGCACCCTTAAAAATGATGGGGAAAATCCTATACTTTTTCCTGCATGGAAGTAGAGATTTCGTCTCATTTCTGTAAGGATTTATCAGAAAGCAGATGGCCTTTTTCATCAATAATGATTATCACAAAGCAAATATTAATTTTCTTCCATGAAGCAGAGATGCTTTTGTGCTTCAGATTCAGAGACTTATCCTTGTGAGTAGATCTCTCCTGTTCAGATGCTGCGGCTCTGGAGCTGTGGGACACTTAGCAGGGTGGCAGCAGAGCTCTCCCCTGCGGGCAGAAGGCCAGAGGATTTCTGGTCTTTCATCCTCTGAGTCGCCACCTGAGAATGAGCAGCTGGATACCATATTGCTCAGAAAGGTGTTTTGTCCTCCTCATTAAAATTCTTTATTTCACTGGTCGTAACATAATAGTTTCTTCCTCAGTTATTTTTACCTCTAGACTGTATGCAGTCTAGTCTTTAAATAATATTACTTTGTGGCTATTTTAACTGATCTTCCCTGCCCAAGCACACCATTAGGATCTCCTGCAAGCACTATATTTCTTTCTGCTCTCGTATTATTGATGTCTCTAAGATGCCACATGACTTGCTTGCTTAGAAGTAGATCTTGGGTAATTTCTGCTCAGATCAACTATGTTAAGCCCCATTGCTACATCGATACTGGTGCCAGTGTTAATGACCGTTAACAAGCATTAAATAGTGCTATGTATTCAGGGCCATTAACTTGTGTCACCATTGTATTTTGTAAATGACTTCTTAGCACACCTCTTTAGAAATCTCCCTCCCTTCACCAGTATTCTTTGTACACTAATATAGCGTTGTATTAGACGTGACCTCTACACTGCCTTGTAGCTCTCTTCTTCACTTGAGCATTACCATTATTGACTGCAAAAGTTTTTTTTCCTGGGCACTGTTTTCTGACCGTTTGTTTTTGTTTTCTTTTAGTGTCATGCCTGCCCCCCTTCCTTCACAGAGTACCTGAAATTTATTTTCCTGAAGCGTCTTTATTTCTTGTAACAACTTACTTCGAGTTGTATTCATTAAGATGTAGACTGATTCCATGCTCGTTGAAATATGTGGGGATTGGACAAAATCTACAGATTGGGATATAAATTAGGAAAAATGAAATCACGTATTAGAACTAGTGGAAGATCAAACTACCTTTTGCCACCTTTAGACAAATATACAGCTAATCATTGCAATCCTTCTTAAAATTTATGTCCCTATTGATTTTTGACTTATTCCACAACCCAAAGCATTAAGAATTTAACAAAGAGATCAATGTACTTACTTAGAAAATATTTACACAGGCAGAGTGTATCTGTTGTATGAGGTATTGTATTTTGAAAGAGGTTAACAGAATGGTTTACATTTTCCAAGCAATATTTATAGATGGCAACCTAATGTTGAAGGGTTAAGTACAGTAATTCTGTATGTGAATCCCTAGGAAAGTGGACCGGACACTTAATAAATCTTAGTTCTCCCTCTTTGTTGAAGCAAAAGTCTCCTGAGTGTAGTGCACATATTAAGGTTACTATTCCAGTTACCATAGCAATGTCCATGGAAGAGGGAGACCTTTTCTCAGCAATACATTTTTGACTAAGGAAGCAGTCCTTAATATGGGCGAGTATAAACTGGATGTGCTACATCATTACTCTTAGGATGCTACCCTCTAGGACAAACGTTTTTACTACATGAGCAAACCTGAACAGTGCATTGAGAGTTTTGGGATGGTAACAGGTTTTTGGTGCTATACAACAGATTTGTGAGTTCCTTCCAGAATGCCACACTTTTTTTCTGTTATACATAAAGACTTCAGAGATTAACGTGTTCAGGCATCAGCAGGCTTGTATACATGTGAAGTGTATTCTTTTCATGCTGTGCCTCCTTGTTCTGTTTTCCCCACTTACCATCACTGCTCCTGAGCAGAAGGGTACCTGTTGCCCAGCTGGAGCTGTAGTCATTTCCCCATGGATTACGTTTGTAGTGACCTGTTAACTTTTCCTTTGGAAGCTGCTGTTTATACATGCAGCTGGTTTTATGGTCCTTCTTGCAGGCTCATTTAAGTCAGCTCTAATTTGCTCATCAGCAATTCAATTCTCTTCAAAGGAGTGCTGTGCAGGAGAGGACTTTAGTCCTGCCTTTAGTTGTAGTTGCATACAGTAGCGCTGTTGGCCAATTCTGCCTTGTTCCCGTTTACCTAGAACAAAGCCTTTTAATTTTCTTCAGTTTTCTTACTTATTTATCTAAATAGACAGTCCTTTAACAAGTGCTTAGTTGTGTTTTGTGGCAGATTAGTAAGCTGTATGGTGTTTAAATTAGTTATCTTTAAACCCCAAAGTTTTAATTTTCTAATCCTTATGTTTTGTTGTCTGTTTGGTTTTTACTTGAATTAAGTGGCAGTAAAAACAGCATTTTGTATACCATTCTGTATTGCTCAAAAGCTTGCGAAATGGATCCATAAAAATTGCATTTTTTTAAACATGTATGTATATATATATCTATGATGTATATATGTTTGTTAGACCTTTAGTCCTTTTTTTTTTCTTTGCTCTCTTTAGTTGATTCCATTTTGTTTTCTCTGATTTTCTTTTCCTGTTTAAATGTCAGATTTCAGATACACTGACTCATATTTACCATTCATTCATCCATTTCCTTGGTCTATGTTGTCTTCTGTGCTATGTGTTCTTTTTCTTAAATGTATGAACTGATCCTCTACCTCCGTCATGGTGAGGCAGTTCAGACACACAGAAATGGGTACCAGGCCAAGGTTATTTTTCGTATGAAAATGGGGTTTGTACTTAAATAATTTTGCATGTTATCTCTTCCAGTGTGATGCAAAAGGTCTGTCAGTTTTAGTATGTTTGGGAAAGTGAATATATCTATATCTCTCTACATATATTTAGGATTCCTTCAAGTGTCTATTCAGTGCATCAATTCTGTTAAATTCTCCCAGGAGGTGTTTGTGTTGAGCAGGAGGAGATGGCAGAAGTGTTAAACGGTTTTGGTTCAAAATACATTCTGTTGGAGTTTGGACTTATTCCTTCTATGTACATCAGGAATAGACAGGAAAGGCACTGGAGGGAGAATCCACAGAGTAAAAGGATAAAACAAGTAAAAACAAAAACACAATGAGAAAAAAGGAAAACAACTGGGGAAAGAGAAAGCGGAGGAAGGAACAGGAGAGAGAAACGAAGGGATGGTCCAATGGAGAGCACAAAGGCCTGTGCTAGGGCTTCATCAGTGCCACAGGACACTTGTTTCCATTATTCTGTAACTCCAGGCAGATTCTGGGAGGACATGTTTAGGTGGTGAGAATTTCCACTTAACCAAGGTGTTTCTGACCTTTGAGACTAGGGCTGACCCTAGGAGACATGAGGCTGGTGCTAAAGGCACTCATGTGATGTATCACTCATGTGGCCAGCCCTGGGACTGGACCAAAGCCATACTGTTGGCCTAATCCTGCTGCCACGGTGCCCAAGGAGCATCCAGTGGGGTGACCTGCCTGCCATTTCGTCTGGTGAAAAATTGCACTTTACAGTTGCATCTATGTCTTTATTTGGGGATGTGTGAAGTGGAGTGAGAATAAAAGTGCTATAAACTTTAAATTATTATGTTTTTGACAGTCTGATTTAATTGCTTTTCTAATTTACTGTTGCAGAAATCAAATGTGGCCCCCATACTGTCTTTACGAGACTGTAGAGTTGAGATGAACCAGAGGCAACTGGGTATTTGCTTGTTTATCCAGTCTGACAAAGTTTCTAGGCAATTTGTGTGAGAGATTTGCCAACTAGTAATCATCATAGTAACCATGTATCACTTTGCCAAATCCGTAAACATAGATTGATTTTGATCCATTAATGGGACTATACAAACCCATAGCCTCTCTAGTGAGATAATTAAATTCTGGGCACTTTGTTAAAATAAAATTACTAAAACATAGGACCAGGAGAAACAGTCAGATTTTTGACAGAATTTAGATATTGGCTTCCTGTGCTGAGAACGATTCAACTTTAACCCAGTTTTTGCTCAGGTTTTCCATGATATTTTTCTCCGTAAGGAAAAAGCAGATCTTTAGTTTTGAGAGGGTTTTTTATCTGTAGTTGAGAACTTACGTGATGAATGAAGACCATCTTATTTGACAAGTGCTTCAAAGGGAAATGTAGAGTGTGCTTTCTGTACTTGCAGCCTACTTTAGGCATGTGGCTGACAAAAGTTCTTCTGAAATGTAGAATATTGATTTTTTTAAGTTCAGCTGAAGGTTCTTGGAAGCCTGAAGTTTGCTGCAGATCTGTGAATTGCAATTTGAAAGTAAAAATTGAAAGTACTCGAAAATTTAAAAATGCAGCCATGAAAATCCAGGAGTTTAGAGTCCTCATTGTAAGTAATAGCAAAATAAACATCAAGCAGGTAAGTTAATCTATTTTATTGCAGGACAGGCACAACATGAGAATCAGTTGTTGTGATAGCTTCAAAAGTAATAGTTATTGATGCCATCCTAGAGCACCTGTCTCTAGGATAAGAGGCAGCTTCTTTTCTTTTTTGTTCTTAGGCTTGGAGTTTCATCCTAAGTCTTGTCTGCCAAAATGGGTCTGTTAATTCTGTAATGATGATTCGGATATTTATATGTTTGTTACCAGGATCTCGACTGCTCATATCTAAAGGTTATGAGGCAGCTTTTCAGGTACCACTGGCATGAGTTAAGACTCAGAGTGACAATTACGGTTGCCGAAGATGTTTTTGTCAGAAAAGTTTTCTGACAATTTCTTTCCTTTTTTTAGTCTTCACCTGTTTTGTGTGAAGGAGTGTTTCTGTAGAAGCTTTGTGAAAAACATTTAAATAGTTCGCTTTAGCTTGCTCACATTGCGGATAATGTGATTTTTTTGTTGCTTTAATGTTGAAATCTTCTCTTTAGTATAATAATTTCATTTTGGTGTTTCCTGTTAATTTAATGTATTTTATATTACTTGTGCACACTATTCATGCAAAAATGCTGTATTTTGTTATCATCAGAGTGCAAAGTTCAACATTTAAAAATAAGTGTTTCACTATATTCTATTTGGAATTCTGAGGAATCTTTTTTTAAAAAAAAAGAAGTATAAGATTTTAAATTTATTCTAATTTGGAATAAAAATGCTTGCACTTTCCAATATTTTGTTTTCTAGTCATCTTTATAGGCAATTTAGAGAAGGAAGCTCTAAGCCATTTTATCAATTATAGCTGCAAACCACATTATAAATTAGCCAAACTATGATGTCATGTTCCATTCATGGGTATCAATTGCAGAGTTAATATTATAACCTGCAGCATTTCCATTGATTTCTGATGGATTCCAGATGTATACAGATATGGAAATGGGCTCCTGTTATGAGATGTTTCAAAGGTGGATGCTAGTTCTTTGCTTTCTGGGTAACTGCACATGTAATGAAATTTATGTAAGTTATGAATTTTTATATTTTTTCCATTTTCATACCCAGCGTTGTACCTTGTCCTCCTAGAGGCAAGGACTCACTGTTCCAGCAAGTTAGTCCTTTCTTTTTTTAGCAATTTAAAATGATCATATAAAGTGTTACATAAATGTTCCTCTCTGTTTTAATACTCTGTTCTTTTTCCCAGCTATTTCTTGAGCTCCTATTGTGGTAAATTGTTAGTTGAAAACAATTTGGCCTCAAAACTGTTTTTGAAGACTTTGATTAGCCCATGCATGTTACTATAATGGAAATAATAACAACAGTTCTACTGTATTATTCTGGCAGAAGTTATAAAGTTAAATTATATTTTTAACTATGTAGCTAATGTCTGAGGGCAAAGAGTATTGAAAAAGAGATGAAAGTGAAGATGCACAATTTTTTAAATTCAGGTAATGTCATCGTGGGCTTCCCCCCCGTCCCTGTTTGGTATTTAGTATGTGGAAGTAGAGGCAGACAATACATCTTCCAGGACTAAATACTTTCTGTCTCATTACCATCTTCAGAGTGATCTTTTATTCATTTTAACCAGACATTTTTTTAGTATAGGATGTGTCCATCTTGAGTACTACAACACACATTGATTGCCTCACCACTAGATTAAAATATATTCTGAATTAGCAATACCTTTCTTTCTGTTCCCTGTTACGAAAATGAACAAGTTGAGTGTTCAATAAATTACATTCGTTTGTGTGACTGCTTGGTGGGTTTTTTGGATTAGGTAAGGCTAAACTCTGAGGAAATAAAATTACATTTGAAATAGAGTTTGTATTTGTCTGATAAAAAGGCTTTCCAGAGATGAGAGCAAGAAAATACTATTATGAACAGTCTGACTCCTGGCTGGTTTGTGGGAGTTTCTGAACACGATGTTGAAGGCAGTCCCTTTGTTGAAAGCCATGAAATTTCCTAATTCCCAACACTGGTAATGTGTTGGATGAACATTATTTTAGTTCTTAGTAAGGGTATTTGTGGAGATTGGCTTAGTAACCGTCTTATTCTCTGCTTCCTGTTTTTGTTTAATAAATGTAGAAAATGTAGAAAGCTTCAGAGCAAAACTTCTCAAAACAATTTTATGCAATAGCTTGAACTGGGTACATTGATAGATCTGTACCTACTCAGTGAATACCTGTTCTTTTAGTAGCTAGTACTGAACTTCAGTACTTTATCACAGTGAATGTATTTTTAAATTATTATGGAGATTCAAAAAAGGGTATTTCCGTTTAAATGAAGTCAGAATGTATGGATATTAATTTTGAATTAGAATTTTAAAAAGGCTTGGGAGTTTTGGGTATTTCTAGTAAATGTAGTACCTCTGCTGAATAACAGTTTGTGATGTTTATTTGTGGAATAGAAAAAAAGAAATATTTGCATAATAACACAAAACTCGATTTTTTTGTAAGTGCTGAGCACCCACAACTCACTATGATGCTCTTGTATATACTAATTTAAACATTAGTCTTTGCAAAATAGCATTTGTTCTTTCTTAGGTGTAAAAGAATTTAGGGAGTTCCTTGTTTGGGAGTTGCCTATGTGTTAGTCGATGTTCAGAGAAGTGTGAAGAGCTCAGGGCTCAGGAAAAGCATTTGGTCTTCAGGGAAATAGGGCACATGATACTGAGACACTGTTAACAACCACTGACTTTGAGAGTGCTACCAAGTGCACAGTGCTGAGCATAGGGGAACCCTGGTCTGATTATGGCAGGCAAATATGGTGTGCTCCATGCCTTTTCAGGAAGGTTTTTTTGTTATGTTTTGGTGTGTTTTTTTTTTTTTTTTTTAAACAGTGTTGAAGCTTGTGCTGGAATAAGAACTGAGCTGGAATCTTTTTGGGGGTGGTTAGTCTTAATGAACAAATAGCATCAGAAAAGAGAGATAGGCATCTATAAGACTTCTTGTGCTTCCCTTGAGAGTTGATCATGGCCTCCCTCTTCCCCACTCCTCAAGAAGGGAGTATACTGCTTTGTCAGAGTATTTATTGAATAAATGAAAAAAGTAAATATGAACTTGTTTTTTGTTTTAGAAATGCCATCAGTTCACCATCTTTATTAAGACACGAGTAACTGCATGTTTGTAGAATCATAGAATGGTTTGGGTTGGCAGGGACCTTTAAAGGTCATCTAGTCCAGGCTCCCCTGCAATGATCAGGGACATCTTCAACTCAATCCAACCTGACCTGGAATGTTTCCAGGGATGGGGCATCTGCCACCTCTCTGGGCAACCTGTGCCAGAGTTTCACCACCCTCATTGTAAAAAATTTCTTCCTTATGTCTAGTCTGAATCTACTCTCTTTTAGTTTAAAGCCATTACTCCTTGTCCCATTGCAACAGGCTCTGCTAAAATGTGTCTGTCCCCAAATAGGTAATCTAGATATACCAAACCAGTTTGCTGGTGGATAAAATTGTAACGATTCCTTGGGGAGAGTATTAAAGAAAGGACCATATAGAGGAATCGCCTGATTACATCTTTACTAGAACAGCAAGGAAAAGTTCTTTTAATAATGGGATTTTTAAAAGCATTTTACAATGACAACCTTTAATTATAAGGGTAATTATTTTTATTGCATTTTGCGATTTATTTTTTTTAACATAATAGCAAACTGATTTCCTGCATTCTGTCCTTCCAGTGAAGGAAAAACCTTTTGTAAGTGCATAATTTGAATTTAAATGAATGCAAACCTTTGTATTCAGCTTGCATAGCATGCGAATGATAACTTAAGAAAAATACAGCTTTGTGACACACTGATTACTTTTGTAAAGATAGAAGTATATTCTCCCTTTGATGAGCATGTCTAACTCCCATTAGTGCTAATGGGAGTTATGCATTTATGCTTTGAAGAGTCTACACTCCAATTAATTATAACACTTTAAAGAAAATGTGAGAAGTTATTGAAAGTAGAGATTCTTTGGTGTTAAAATGTTTTTCTGAATTTCTCTCCTGTTCCCTCTCCTTCTGTGAATGCTTTGACGTTGACTGACATATTGTCATGAAACCTTGTAAATACTAGTATCGTGTTTAGTTGAAATTACATTGTGACATATCAATAGTTAAAGTCATCTCACATCTAGTTCTCAGATATCTAGCCTATCTCCTGTCGGTCTCTTTTTTTTCCCTGTTTACCTTTAGCTGACAGCTGAATAACTGTTCCATTAAGTTATCAATTCCAAGGTTAACCTCAGATCAGGTTTTATCTGACTGAAGTTGAGATAGACGAGTGAGCTGTGTTCCTTGTGCCTTTCCTTAATTTTCCTGTTGTGAGCAGAAACCAATGAGCATCAGAAAGCAGATAAATTGTCCCTGGATCCTGTGCTTCAAATCTGATCGGAATCAGGAAACAGCACTGAGAAAAGGCTGAATGGCTTTGAGGAAAACAAGGACGAGGTGTTGCTAGTAGTCACTCATATAGAAGGTGATGCAGAT
Source organism: Butorides virescens (assembly GCA_017310255.1). Taxonomy (NCBI): domain Eukaryota; kingdom Metazoa; phylum Chordata; class Aves; order Pelecaniformes; family Ardeidae; genus Butorides; species Butorides virescens. The sequence continues at coordinate 82,620 of JADKXX010000049.1, forward strand.
GCAACAGGTTAATCTGGAAACTAAAAGCAGATAAGCAATTTGCTCTTTAAACAGATAGGTAAATCAGCACAAAGTGAAAGAAGATGAATCAGTTTGACCAAAGAGACCTAATTATTTCTTTTTCCCAAAAGGAGATTATTAATTTTAGTCTCTGTTGCTTCTCTCTGATGTATGATTTTTAGAGCTTCCCAGGCATCTGGCAAACCCACTGTAAGATTGAAATCTCTCTGTGAACCACAGAGGTTATTTGGGGGGTGGAGCAATAAAAATTGTATTCAAACTCAGATTCGTGGGTCTCAGACCTGAGCAAGATTGATATGGATGTAATGATACTTTTCATATTTATTCTTGTTCTCCCACAATGTAAGATTTGCAGCTCAATTTTGCCACAGGCTGGAGCCGAGTCTGCAGAGGTCTTTTTTGGTTTTGGCCTGAGGGAGTGTGTTGGTGGCAAATGCATCAGCTAGAGTATCTGCCAGAAAGAGGGAGCAGGTTTATGGTATCTGCAAAGCAGAAGGCTAACTGCTGAACCCAAAATATAGAAATAGACAGAGGATGTACAAAGAGATGCAGAAAAGAAAATAGACTTTCTGCTAGGGTGAGAGAAAAGGCTTTGCTGGATAAGCCATAGCAACTTCAGATAAAACCACACCAAACCCCCAACTCTAAAATGTGCAAGAGAGTGGAAGGTCAAAAAGAAAAAAACCACATATTTCTCCTCCACCAAATGAAAAACTGAGAATACACATTACCATTTACCTTCTAGGTGTTGTAGTTGTTTGGATGTGGCTTTCATTGAGCAGAAGAACAGAATTTATGGATCTGGACTACCCAGAGGTTGTCAGAATTCAGTTTATTTGACAGCTAGAAGAGAAGGCAGTCACTGCCTCCACTGATGCGGAAGGAGCAGAAGGAAAGGCTGTTAAGCACTCCAGAAGTGTCTAGTAACTGCCTCGGTGAAACAGAGCACAGCTAAGGTTAGATGGGACAGATACTGCCTGCAGGGAAGTATGTGGAGCAAGAAAGTTGCCAGTCACACAGGAGAGAGCGACTCAGTGCATAGTTCCCTACCTGCTCTTCATGACCTTTTTGAAGAGGGTAGCTACAGGCAGGTGAATGAGAAGTCATCAAAGCCAGATTGGGAATGAGGATTAGGAAACTCTCAGACTGCAAAGTCAGCTTTTGCTGCAAGGGCAAAATCCTCAGTTTGTTGAAATGAGATTGCAAGGAGCCACCAGTAATCTCTGTGACTGACCGAGCCTCTGGCCAAAACAGTTATCAGGGCTGAGGTTTTCTTCATTATGTTATATGCCTAGAACCACAATATTCTGTGTGTCATACTGTGACTGTTATTTATTCTTACTTTATTTTTAATACTAAATTCTTCTACAATGCCAGAGTTTCATAAAGAGAGTTTAGACTGAAATTGTGGCGCTTCATTATTAAATTAATTTCACTTGTTTATTCTAACATTAAATGAGGACTACATTTTAGTATTAGGTGATTGCCTTTTCCTGACATGTTGAACACCATTTATGGATACTCTTTCTTCACGTCTCCAGTTTCTTATTGACCAGTACATGTATTTTCTATGCTTAGAGAGATGTCTTTTATATTTGTGTATTCAGTTTCATGAGAGAAATATTCTCCTTGCTAGCTTAAGTCAGGCAATTACTTGACTACGGAGTTGAAGAAAATCCTGACATCCTTTACTACTGCAGTGTGAATGTGCTGATATGATAGTTTAGTCTGAAAACATGTAATTATGATAATGGCAAAAGAGCAAGTCTCTATGGGGACTTAGATTTCCTTCCATAATGCAAACAAAAGACACTCTCAAAATGTAAGTTCTGTTGTTTCATCTATTATAATGGGCAATTAATCAAGACGCAGTGAGAAAACTATGCTGATAATGGTAAAAGCTGGCACGTATCTTTCTAATTTGTATTGCAACAAATTGAGAGATGTAATCGCAACAGAGGAGGATGTTTAAATAAAATTAGAGCTGTGATATGAAATGACAAAGGGAAGAAACTGAGAATTAAGGATGATGTTTTGTCTTATTTTAAAGCAGCTGTGAAATGGAAAAAGACCATCTCAGTGGCATGAGTTCTGCTGAAACAGATGAGCTGTCAGCCCTAACTACAAATTTCTGGCTTGGTATTTGGTTATGATACATCAATTGCACTAACAGGATATAGTTTGGTCTGTGATTTTCTTGCTTTTATTGTGCTTCAACACAACTGGAGAATGGATTAGAATGCTTTTATTTAAAATGGGAACAATCTGGCAAAGCTTATTTTCTAACCTGCATTTGAGACTGATTTATTAATATACATACAATATATGAATTACTTTCATATATACCTGTCTTTGCCTATAGATACTATGTTTGATTAAGCTTAAATAATTTTTTATTTTTGTATCAGAAACCAAGATTGCTACCTATGGTTATGGGTATGTTAGAACTGTAACATAAAGAGAAGTAACTTTTTTCTTCTACAAAATCGACTGTCATACCTGAGTTTGGAGAGAAGTCAGCCTTTCTTCCTGTGCACGTAAAATAAAACTTTCTCTTAAATGAAGAATGGAGTGTGATGTAAACCTCTGTTTGGTTCTTCACTGAGTACCATATGCTATTATAATCCCTAGTCTTTAAAGAGCACTTGGCTGTTACAATTGCATATTTTCATAAAAAAAAAAAAAAAAATTCTTCTGCGAAACAAAGTTTTTTGTGAACTGGTAAGTCATTACCTAGTAGCAAACTGCAGTTCCTCCCTTTGCATCAGTGCAAAAAGAGCTGCTTCCTTTGAGCAGGAGTCTCTTACTTCTGGAAGCATGGAAATAATGACCTCGATGAAGATATGCATCATCTCAATAGCACATTTTCCTCCATAGATACTTAGGTGCTTTATCAATGAGAAGCACAATCACTATCCCTGGTCTGACGTGAGGAAATTAAGGCATAGCACTGAAGAAATGAAAATAGTAGTTGAAGAGAAGAAAATTATAAACTCTTTTATTTCCAGGGTTGAGATGGGAAGAGGTGATTGATTTAGGCTGTGTCTATGTTAGCGAGTAGTGTGGGCCTGTAGGAGAGGATTTTCAAAGTGAATCAGCACCAGCCCCCACCTTATATGCTAACAGGGATGTTTTGTTTCAGACCAGCTGCAGTCTGGTCCCATAGATGGAAGGATGAGACAGGCATCTGCTAGGAATGGTTTTGTTATAGCTGGTTCTAAGCAGGGCAGGGAAAGTTGCAGGAGGAAATCAGGAATATCAGGAAGAAGGAATTTGAGGGAGGGTGATAAATGCTTTCTTGGAATCTTTTCCGGTCTGTCTTCTCTGATGTTTAACTTCAGAGGCTTTTCCTAGCATCACAGGGGAATGGTGTGTTCCTGGGAAATGAACTCCGCTTTCTTCACTCCCTTTCCTGTGTTTTCATTATTGTGGGACTTTCCTCCCCACCAGGAATACTGATTAGCCTATGAAATCCATCATGAACCTTGTTATGGTGATTTATATCTATACTTCTTGTGTATTATGGTGATGACTACCTTGCAATAGCAAACCCTGCGAGAAATACATTCCAGGGTTGAAAAACTTCGGCAAAACAATAGAATTACTTTACCCAAAGCTCTTGGGTAGCAATTAAGGGTAAAGTTTAATTAAAAAAAAATCTGCTGATGTAATTTACATAATATGTATATTAAATCCTAAAGGATATGCCTACACTGCTGGTCTGTTTTAATTGGACTTAATTGATTACCAAGAGTAATCCACAAATGTTTGTGGTATGTCTAGACTAACATTTACAATTGTGTGCTTAAGTCAGTGTAATGGCTATTTAATTAATTTGAATTAAAAGGAGAATTTATGCTGAATGGTCTTTTCCCATTCCATCTCGTGATGGCTTAGAAGTGCCAAGGTGTTTCATTTGAAGCCATGCAGTTAATCACGCAATCGCTCAGGGTAGATGATTTTCGTGAAATGGGATGAAAAATCTGTGCTGCATAATTTCTCTGATAAAGCCCAAATATTCTGAATTATAGTACATACTGCAAAGCATGTATTTGTGCTGCTTTTTTCAGGATTGAGTACAAGCAAGAGGGATACTGAATGGCCTAATGGCAATTGTATGTTGTTAGGTTTTGGGTTTTAGGTACTGAACACTTTATGTACTTTTTTTTATGCATGTGCCCAACACCATGCATGAAACTGATTTTTTATTTAATAAGGTTACTTTAAGCTAAATTTTAATTAGAAAGTTATTTTTTTAAGTACATAGTAATTGACATTTTTAACCTGAATTTCTTGAAAAGTGCTGATTATTATGATGCTTTTACAAAGAATGTACTCACATACGCGCATGTATCTTTTGAATGAAGCTCTATAAAGATTAAATACATGTTACTGGAAGGGAGCCACCTCTTACCCTAGCCTCAATACACAGTAATTTCTTTGTTGTGTGACATTTCTAAATAAGCAGTTCCCCAAAAAGCTAAAGGCAAAAAATTTCAAGTCAATATATATAAAAAAAGAATAATCATAGTGTCTTTGAATAATAATAGCTTACAACACTATCTAGACCCACAATTCTTTTTTGGTATCAAAATATCTTTTCAATGACCAATGACCTTCCTTTCACATACACCTATCTGTCAGTGTCTAAATGCCAGTATTTAGTACTTAATACAAAAAGCATGATTGTTCTCTAACCAATGGCAAAAATATTAAGGGAATTCAAATCAAACTGCTTGAAGGGAGTCGCTGTAGCAAATGAATTTCAGTAGCTTTATTGAGCCTCCATGTTTTCCCCTGCCCCAATGTGCTGCTTTATAAGTGAATGGTGAAGTTTAGATCAAACATAAAGAAATGTGCCAAAGCTGGAAAAATCAATAAAAGCTGCAGGAGTTTGGAATCCTTCTGTGTTATTCAAGAAAGGGGCTTCCTTCCTGAAAAGCTGGACGTTTCCATGCACGTCAGCACCCAATGAGGCAGAGCTGCTAAAACAAACCAAAGAATAAGTAGAATAATGTCAGAATGCTCACTGCCTGTGCCCTGCTCCCTGCTGTACCTGCCAAGGTAAGCACTATTTCCAGGAAATGTTTTAAATCTTTAAATGATTCTGTGAAATAATTCCAAGAGAATTGCTCTGCAGAAAATGCCGCTTGCCCACAGGGAGGTAATATGAGGCAAACCCCTTACTCTGTGGTTGGTGAGGGATGATACGTTTAGAGTAGTCTGATTTTAGATGACACTATCCCCACAGAAAAAAGTGCAAATTTGAAACCTAAGGATGAAATATTTCAAACTGGGGTTTCTTTTATCTTACAACTCTGTTAAACAACTCTGTTAATAGATTTGGGGGATATGTGTATTTTGCCTCACTCACATTTGTTTCATAGCAGCACATCTCCAGAGATTTCAAGTGTTATTTTATTGTTTTCCGTAGCAATAAACTTAGACTGAAATATTCTTCATCTACAGGCTCACCCTTGCCTGCTGATGGTATGACAGTGAGCCTAACCAAGCCAGACTGGCAGTTTTTAATTACAAAGCTATGTGAAGAAGTGAAAAATTCAAGAAAGTCCTGTATTCCACCATACAGTTGAAATGCTAGGTATGCAGGAATTAACTTTCTCCAATGGCATAAGAGTTCATAATCTAGGTTCTTTACTTAGCAGCTGTGATGTCACCTTACTAACTGGGAAGAAAAGCACAATTTCATGAATGCTGACTTCTTCAAGCAGGCTATGTTTATAGAAATGACGAAAATCCTATGTTTCTGCAGAGTCCCATTTATTTTCTTTCTGGAAGCTCATGTCACATCTAGCTGAATCCGGAGTATGAATCTGTTTCCTTAGCTTTAGCTATTGTTAGGGAAAGTCTGTTCCAGTTTGTTCAGATGTACCCAAAATACGGCAGCTGGAAATCCTTGTTAGTTGTGTAGAGCTGCAGGGTAAGATCTGCGTTAGTGCAAGCAGGTCAAAAAGATGAGAGAGGTCAGCCCTTATAGCTCTTATGACTCATTGTAAGAAGCTTGAATCTGTTCCTCAAAGCATAATACATGCTACACGCTTGCCTATTGAAAACTACTGCGTTGACAGACTCACTCCATCATATTTAACGTGGCAGGGATAAGTGCAGAAACCCTTAGGTGAGTATCCTGTTCAGATACAGGATTAGTGATGTGTTTCATGGTAGGTGATTCTCCCAGAGGTTATTTGGTTTTTAGGCTTACTCTTTACAACAGGAATCTTTAAATACTATTTTGCTGGGGAGATAATAGTATTTTCTGACAGAAGGAAACAAGTTGATTAAATGGCTAAAGTAAAACTGTTAGCACTGTGGTAAATTTTTAATTCAGAAATTCCTGTGTGCTGCACGTGGCCTTGCACTGTAGAGACTTTGGATTCTGTACGCTCAGATCAGCCATCTCATTTATGTGTTGGGGTTTTAGGATGTTGGTCATAGCTGGAGAAGAAATGATTGTTAATCAGATTACAAAAATTTATTTGTATTGATTATCTTACTTTTCCTCATCACACAAAGTAGCAGGAGGTGGATGTAATCTTTGTTTCCTAACTATCTGAGAACACAGAAGGAACACCTCCTTATTAAACTGGAAAGCAGGTGGACCGAATGCACATGTAGTGCTATTAACACCAGTTACATGGTAGAATCCAAGCCAGTAGGCACCCGAACAATCAGGAGGTTCCAAAAAAAGGCAATCTCTTTTTTCTTTTCTTCCTGCAGAATAATTTTAGGGAAAATATATAACACTAAGATGCACAGAAAGTGGAAGAGAATTCAGTTATTAACTAACACACTTACTTTTACAGGACCTGTAATGGGCAGCATCTTGTAGGGACACTTGCATAAACAGGCTTTTCATAAAAGCCTTGCAACCTAAATTTAGGTGAAAGTCAGAAGTGAGTGGTCTCGGGAGCATTAATGAGTAAGACACACGGTTACTTAGGCAGTTGGGGTTGGGAGGGAGATTGCCAGGCTGTGCAAAGAAAAATACCAGTAAGTAATTCTACATTTGTGAATTACATCGGTCTGAGTATAGTTAGAAATGCGGCAGGTTGTACGGCTTGGTTTTCTGAATGTACTACTTGCTTTTCTGCCGCTTTCCTTATTAGGAACAAGTCCTCTGTGATGTGAGGTGTAACGTGTGCCTGATAGTGTTGCTTTGCAAATTTTTTAATTAGTATTTCAATTCTCCATGAGCAGATTGGCAAATGTTTTTCTATTTCCTCTGAACATCTGATGATTGTTTAATAGGGCATTTGTTAGAAGCTCCTCATAAATCAGTCCCTACAAAAGCATTTCTAGCTTTTGTTGGGATACCTCAGACTTGAAAGCTGAGGGTTTAGTCCAGGCTAAAACCTTCAGTGAAACCTAAGCAGAGCTTAGTTCTAGACACTCGAAGCATGATCATTGTCTTGCATGAACAGTTAGTACTATAAAAGCCATTGTTAAACAAATACATTTTATTTAATCAAAAAAATGGATATACATATTACATGGTATTGTAAGATGTGCATGTGCAATATGTAATACAAAATATTATGTAACTTATCATGTATATGGGTTAATCTGGTTGCTTAAAAATTGCATCACTGGTGCTCCAATACAAACAACTGACAGTTATATGAAGGGAAAGCAGTGGGCTCTGGCCTTTTCCCCCTGGATACAGACTTGCTGTATTTATTCCCAGTGGGGTGGAGGATGGTGACAGTGAAGCTAGTGGGTGTCCTGCCTCACTTCATGGCACAGATGTGACAGAAGGATGAGCTCTCCCAGAGATGGATAGTGTTGTCTTTGGAATTATGGTCTTTCCATGGGATAAATATTTTAAAAGTGTGTGCAAAGTGCATGCCACTTTAAAAAAACAAAACAAAACAAAAACAAAAAAAAAGAGAGAGAGAGAGCGAGCATGAAGGTAGGCATGTAGTCTGATCTACCAGAAATCCAAAACTAGGTCATTTCCCCTGTTTCTGGGAAATGCTCTTTCATTCTGATCCTGAGACTATTAGACTATTACAATTAAAATTGGTAGGACTTCTGCCATTTTGAGTTTATGCTTTCACCATAAATCTAACTTTGCAATGTCAAAGCTTTGCTCAGTCTGATTTCCACTTGCCTCAAGATCTCCTATGACAGCAAGATCAAAAGGTTCATTATATCTTCTGAGAAAATCTTTATTCTATCCATATTATGTCTCCATTTTAGTGTAATCAAGGAAACACTTCTCTTACAGAGAAGGAAAACAGTATAAATGCTGTTTGTTATTGCACTTGAGGCATTATTCTATCATCTTTTTTTTTTTCACAGAATTGAGTACATTGTCTGTAAATTTTTTAAGCAATGGAAATTTATGTACTGTATTCTTTTGTTTTCCATGGATTGTTTTGTGTCATAGGAATAGAAAATGAATTGAAGGTGTACCTCTATGAAATGACTGTTTTTAACATGTCTTTTTCAACACTTGGACTCAGATTATGTGGTTCTGCCTGAAGACCAGCCCCAAGCCCAATTCCATATGCAGATGTAGGCTGGGTCAGCTGACTGAGACCAATGCAAAGCTTCTGGAATAGTCACCATTTAAAACAGAAAGAGGCTGTGATTTTTCCAAAGCTGCTGCCTGAACTGAGGGCAGCAGCAGTTGTGAACTCAAGTTGCTGCTTTCCTTACTGTCCCACATCTATTTCTTTTTACATATATTCCCTTCAATGACAGACTAGTTCCAAAAATCTTTCAGAGACACCAATACCTCTTCATTTGTCTCTACTGTATTCATTTTGTTGTCTGAGCTATTGAACTGTTCCTCCAGTCACCTTGGGGGAAGAGACTTACTCTAGCGTAGTCAATGAAATGATGAACTTTTTTCATGCTAAATGTTCTTCTGATTTTCATGGTGTTTCCCTGATGGGCCTCTTGCTGCTCTTGGGGAGACAGGTAAACTAACACTACCTCTTTGACTCTGCTGCTGCTGCATCTGGCAAAAGCACATTTCTTACTGATACATGTAAACTTTAGTGGTGACATCACAGAAGCTTATCATCACCAAAGGGTATGCTTTGGATTGTGTGAGAAGGGTGACATCTATGATGGAGTTTTGGGAGTGGGTTTGGGCAACTTACTCTCTTCTTTGTACAGAGTAAAGCCGAAGACATAGTTGATAAATGAGGGTTGAGGTAAGGACAGTAAACAGAGGAAAGTGAGGCAAGACTTGATGTGATCATCTGTAGGCAACCACCTCCCCTGTGCTTAACACTTAGATGCTCTGGCACTAAAAAGGAAAGCATTTTACAGCATAAGTCTTTTCCTTTATTCTTAAAAAATCCAAGCTGAATCCAGTCTGCCCTGTGGGAACTGCTGAATGTCTAACTCCCAAGTGAACAAAGGCAAGGGAATTCTGAGAGCCTGCTGGGGTTTTCTCTATGTCAAACTAATTCAGACTGATATTGAATATTGCAGTGATGAGCAGAGACACAAACCTCATAAACAGCTGAATTAAGTATTTAGAAAAAAATGTCACAAATTATATCTCTGGGTTAAAAAAATGAGATTCTGGAAATCTAGGCTCTGTTCCTGAGCTTAATGTTGATTTTATTTATTTTATTACTAAAATAATCATTATTACAAAAGACCAAGTGATGTAATATTGGTGGTGATAGACTGTCACCCTGGTTCATCCATCATTAGTCCTTGGAGTTTGACTTTTGAAAATGAAATGTTGTCACTGGTTAAGTCTGCATAAATACGGTTTGCTAAAGGTTGTAGTCCTAAAAGACCTGAATTAACCAATACAGGAAGGTCACTTCACTATGGTTGTGAAGGTCAGTCTCATCTTTTTAATTATATTAACTTTTATATCTTTCTATCTGCTACTGTATCTGCTTCATGATTTTATTTTGGCAATGTCAGATCTATAACTCTTCTCATATACTTTGGATAAATAATTATTATGTTGCAGAATTCAAGAAAAGATCAGACAGTCCTGAATCTTTGAGCATCCTGTGTCCATGATGATGCAAATAATTTCCATTCATTGTCATTAACATCAAACTTCTGAATTTCTTCCAAGGTTTCTCAGCCCTTACTCCAGCCATTTGTCAGGAAGAAATAGCAGGAGCTTTTGGTTAACATTCAGATGACTCCTCTTTTGTTTTATTGACAGTTTCTATGATCATTCACCCTCATCAACTTTGCATAGGCCTAATATCTTGCCCTTCTTTGGAAACTGCAAAATTAATTTGGTTCAGAGTTTCGTCTAGATCTGTGCTGTTCAGAGGTGGAACACTTGCTCAGCATGTAATATGCGATGAACATTTCAACCTCTACAATTTTATATAGAAAGGTTTGTTGGTTTTTTGGTTTTGGATTGTTTGGGGTTTTTTTAATTCTTTTTTTTCCTTCAGACTCTGATGTGACTGTGGTAGCGTGAAGGCATGTGCTTGAATCATCAGACAGCCAAGGAACATCTCTTTCTGTTGGGATTTGAAACTGACTTTTGTTTCCCAGATAAATGACAAAAGTACCACCCTCTGGTATGTTCTAGAGCAAGGATTTTTCAGTGTTTTTTGCTGCAGTGGTTTCATTTTGACTAGAATGCAAATAGTCATTGATCGCGAGTGCTGCACAGTTTATAATACACAAAGGACTTGGACTTGGACTAGGCTATTTGACTCCCAAACTGGATGTCAAAAGTCTGCAATGTATTTTATGCAACTGCTTCCTAGCTCAAAATTATGTAATTATACAGTTTTGGCAGGGATCCTAATACCAGTTATTTGATCTTCTGAAGTAACAATTCAGTAAGCACGGATAAGAAGGGATCTTTGAGAGTTTTTAGATTGAGAATGATACCAAAGGTGAGCCCGGGAACCTCTTTGTTTCCACATTTCAGACAAGTGACAAAAAAATGCTGTTGAGCTGAAAGAGGAACAAGAGGAAGACAATTAATAACAAAAATAGTGAAAGAAGAAAAAAGTCTTCATGACTGTGGCTCTGAAAAATGCTCTTTTCTCTTTTCTAGTTTCCCTAAGTTCTGTTTAGCTAAGTGCCTGCATGCTGGAATAGACTAGTTAGTAAGAAGCTTTTTTGTAATTTAATAAAAAAAGACAGCAATATAGTGCTGAAGCAGAAAAAGCTTTGAAGGTTTCTTTTTGCTGGAATGTTTGATTACAGCACTATTGTACAGTATTATCATACTGTAATTACAGGTATGTGAAATACCCTGTACACGATAACACGGTCCTTTCATACAATTTAATTTCTGTTCTAAAATGGTTTCTTTTCTGTAAAACTCTTAAATACCTATTCTGTTTTCAGACTAAAAGTTTCAAAGGTGGGCTGTTTGACTTATGGCCTAGTTCCCACTAAATTTAGTTGTTTGCAAGATGAATGGTGACATCAAGTCATAAGGACTTAAAATTTATTTTTAATGTTGCTGATAGATGAATGCTGAGTAGCTGCAGGTTTTAGTTCCTTTCAGTTAGCTATTTCTATAAATTTGTGGGATGAGTGTTCTGTAAATTGATGACAAGCGTGTCATCACAAGGTTACTTCACCTAGGCAAGGTTGTGCCAGATGCCTCCAAAATAGTCTTGTGTGGTTTTTTTTTTTTTATTTTTTTTATTTTCAGTGTTAAAGTAATGCAGTATGGGATGTCAGGGAGTTGTAAAAGGGGGAAGAAATGGATCATCTTGGAGGCTAATGCTGAAAGTGTTGAGATTTAATTGCTTTCACTCAAATGAAAGAAAGAGGCTCTTCCAACCCGTGATCTGGGGTGCTCTGAGCTGGCTGCTGAAGGGGCTCATTTCTCTGGATTTCACTTCAGATGGTGTCTCAGAATATAAACCCTCATATAATAAAAATATGATTTTAGATAGCCTCCTAAATCCTTTGGTGTGTCTGTGGTTCATAATCACACGTTTTAAGCTTTTAGCTTTTCCAATTTTGTGCTAGGAAAAGGGGACATCGTAAATCTGTGTTAGTGTGCTTCAGAGGGAGGCTTTGTGCACCATTTGTATGGAGTATGACCAGAGCTGAGAGAACCTGTGAGAGATAAGGTAAAGACAAAAGTCTACTTTCTGCTGTTCAACAGACCACTTACAACAACATTAATGCACCAGAATCCCAAGACTGAACTGTGAGTGGAAGTTGCAACACCAAAGAATAATGTCTGATAGCCTTTGGCAGATCTCCACAGCTACAGGGTTTCTAATGGCAAAAAGAGCTGTGCACCCCAATCATCCTAGTCAGAGGCTATTTGTCCATTTGCAAGAGCTGAGAGTCTGTACACTTCTTCATATCCAATTTGATATTTTTATTTAAATCCTTTATCAGCAAGATTGTTTTAATGTTTGTGTGTAGGCCATATAAGCAGCAATAAAATCCATAAAAATATTAGGGGGAGAAATACTTTACAAGTTGAAACACTCTAGAACTTGGCTTAGGGAATATGCTCCTCAGTGTCTGCTGTGCTGTTTGTGTTTGAGTCCTGAAGAATCTAACATAGTCAAATGTTAACTAACTGTGTTAACAATAGACATTTTATGACTTTAGTTCATCAGGATTTTTCTTTAGTGCTGCATGGCAGTTTCTTAATTGCTGGAAGAAGAAATGACAGTAACGTGAGATCTATTGGAAAAAAACCTCATGATCCTAAGGCATCAGATCAGACTCTACATAAGAGTTTTGGTATTAAAATATTTGGCTCTAAATTAAAGACTTGATTATGTTGTGTTATAAGCCTCTAGTTGTAGCTTACCGTTCAACTGACAGAAGCCTCCTTAGATCTTTCTTAGGATTTAAAAGGATTTATTATCTTTGTATTAATCTAACAAATTAACTAATTTTATCATTTGATTCAAATATAATATTGAAGTCAGCTTGTGGTTTTGACCTTGATTTGATTGCTATGCTGCTTTATTCCTGATTTAACTTACAGTTATTGATAGTAGTTCTTGGGGTTTGGTTTTGTTTTTCCACTTCCTCTACTGATTTTTTAAAAATTATATTTATAATACTGGGTTATTTCTTTCAAGGAAAGTGGATTTTCTGATGACCTGGTTAAAACCCTCAACCAGTTTTGTTTTATCAGACATACACTTTCTCATACTTAGTAAGAAAACCCTGGGACAAACTCAGCAGCAACTTTGGACACAATTCCACTGAGCAGCAGGTATGTCACAGCTTATAAGTAGCAAAGAATTTACATCTAACGTTTACTGAGACTGCAGACACTAAAAATTTTGCCATTGACTTCATTGTAATGGAAGCTTCATCCACTCGTAAGTCAATCCATTTCTATTTAGATGCGTTTTTTTTTTTTTTTTTTCATTTTCTTTTGTCTTGAAAAGAAAATTACTGTCAGGGAGAAAATGGATTTGTCCTCAATTTTTAACCATTATCATAGTTAAAATTAAAAAGTCACTTTTTTCCTTCTGATTCTGACAGTCACTAGAAATTTGTTTATTTAACAAATATTGGAGAGCCCTATATCAGGCTATCTTTGTGTATGTCTGGTGGATTCTGTATAATTTCCTCATCCTACAGGAAGTCTCAGACAATGTAGTGTTGCATTATTGGCATTTTGGCTAAGAAGGAGTGACAGGGAAGGAATTTGCCTGTATCCAAGGGTTCTGAAAATGGCCCCGGGACTTAGGAATTGCTGCAGAAATTAGGGTAATGCTTGTTTTACACTGTCCTTGCTGATAATCTAATGTCTTGTTCACGTGTACTGAGAAGTAAAAATAGCTCTTCAGCGATGAATGAAACTTGCTTTTTCCAGTGGTTTACTCAGTTACTAAAAGGAGTTACTGAAGGAACCATAAGAAAGGTAAAACAAGATAAAGCTCTAAAGGAATCATGCGTGTGTGCTGGTGTCTCCAAAATAACTCCTAGATGGCTTTGGTCTTCCCAAGACTAAACCTAGGATACTGAGGAATATACTAAGCAGGAAGGTTACATCAGCCTCAGTGGGCAAGACATTTAGGTTAGAGAAGGTGGTGAAATTTCAAAAATTGAGCACTGCTACACCTAAAAGCTTTTGGGGGATTTTTCCTTTTTAACCAGGTAGATAAGAACTAGCAGGAGATGGAGAAAGAGGCAAAAATTACAGTAGAAATGTTCAAGTTCTCAAAACCTGCAGATCGAAATAACTGGGATGGCTGAAATGTTTTAGGTGATGGTTGAGGGCAGCTGGGAAGGGAACTACAGATTTGAGGGAGAGGGAGAATTAACTCCCCAGGTGATCACCAGTGGTCTTGAATGTGTCTGTGCCTCTGGTTTAGATGATGTATTCAACCTAAGAGGAAAATGTACATTCTTGTTCTTCCTGTTCCTCTTGTACATGATTTATTTGAGTCGATATGTATAGGAATTTGCTCATACAGAATATTTCCAAGTGGTTTTACTTCTCTTTTGAATCACAAGTCATGCAACTGAAAGAGGCAATAAATGCAAACAAATCTGGATCTGTTGACCCAGCAGTGCTTGGGAAGTGATTGGATATCTGAATTCCAAATAGTCTTATTGGTTTTAGTCATCTTCGGGACGTCTTTGTTGTTGCACCATGTCTGTATACATTCCATGAGGGCAGGATTTTGCTCAAGAAATGCGATTGCGATGCAGTCCTGCTCATAAAGGGGGAAAGGTATCTAACAGCCAGGAGTTGTATTTCTTACATCATGCTGTTAGCTTTTCTGAGTCTTTTAGTATTCACTATAACATTGAAAATGGATGAAGAATATTCAGGTTCAGAGGAGAAATTTTACAACCAACTCTGTTCATAAATCCAGAAGAATCTAGCAAAAGAAATAATTTGCTGAACAGTTTTCTATGTTGAGTATTCTGTAATATAAACTTTATTTTCTCTGCCCTGCAGAGGAAGGTTTAGAGGAGTGTGATCCTAACTGAAGTGGCATTATGTCAATGTGACTTCCTTTCTGTTGCTTGTGCAGTGGCTCTTAGAAGAAGTTATGCACTGCCCTCGCCAGAATGGTCCAGAATAAATAACAGCTTCACTGAAGAAAGAACATTTTACAGACTTGAATATTTGAGTGTATGATGCTAACATCTCATCAATGTTTCTTCTTTGAGAGACAATATTTGGCTACTACTGCTAGTGACAGTGAGTTATAAATACAGGACGTTCCATAAATATTGCCAACTCAATCCTAGGTTGGAGGGGGGTGTAGATTTTTTTGATAAGTTGAGAGCTTCATGACTGTTAGCTTGAAAGTCACATGTCCTGACAGCAGTTGAGAAAACAGACTGTAAGGGCATATGAAATGAGAGAATTTCAGAAGGCTCTGATGAAATGTTTTGTTCTCAGATTCTTCTTCAGCCTAGTAGTAATTATTAGGTGAGTGAAACAAGCATTTGTGATTCAGTAGCATTTTATACTACTGTATGTTATTATGTGGCTTCATTGCAAGCAAGGCAGCTGAAAATTGAACTCCTGTTAAATTAACACAGAAACATCTGAAGGGTAATGAAGATTTTTTTTCCCTTAAAGCTTGTAATTCTTTTTCCCTCAGCCATAACAAAGGTCTAATGAAAAATACTCTTTTTTGGTATAGAAATTGTTTCTTTTATACTCTTTTACTATTATGTCTACAGCTATAGGAAACTGACTTCAACACAAGAATTAAAATTCTCAAAGAAAGCATAGTGGACTTTCTTTTGCATGGTTAGACTACATCAAGATACTAGTCAATGAAATGCTAATAAATGTTTAATGCAAAAACTTGAAAAGATGCGTCTCAAGAGATAGTAAGAGGTCCTTCAGCCACGGTTTTTGAATTAGTTCCATTGATGTCAATGGTAGTACATTGATTTATGTCAGCTAAGGTTCTTTCTTACGTTCAGCACTCAATCTCTAAAACGTTAACTGTTGTTTGTCAGAGAAAGTAGGGTACTTGTAGTTGAAAGCCAAACTCACAGTATGAAACAAAGAAGAGAGACAAATGCTGTTTATCTGTAAGACTTTGGAGTTCAGAATCACAGCGTTGCTGAGGTTGGAAGGCGCCTCTGGAGATGGTCTAGTCCAACCACTGTTCTCCAAGCACTTTCATCTTCAGCAGGTTGCTCGGGGCTGTCACCAGTCAGGTTTTGAGTACCTCCAAGGATGGAGACTCTACAGCCTGTCTGGGCAACCTGCTCAAATGTTTGACCATTGCCACAGTAAAAAGTTAGTGATCTTTATGGGTCCCTTCCAGCTCAAGGTACTCTGTGATTCTGTTATATCCTTTGTAAATCTCTGTCAGCTGCTCCCAATCATTATCTTCTCCTTCATAGTTTTGGAAATAGTTACTAGGATTAGTTGTTCCATCACCTTCTCAGGGATCAAGGTGAGGCTGACTGACCCGTGGTTACCTGCGTCTTCCTTCTTGCCATTCTTGGAGATGAGAATGACATTTGCTTTTTTCCAGTTTTCAGGAACCTTCTGCAATTGCCATGACCTTTCATAAGAACGTGGAATTTTTTTTTTAATATGTAGGAGGAAAAAAAAAGACAAAAAAAAAAAAAAAGACATTCACTTTCTACCTTTTAGAACATGTTTCCTTAAATCCCTTAAATCGATTGTTTCTCTCCAAGGTATAGCAGCGTATGCACTACGTATCTGAGGGGTAGCTACCATAAGAACTAATCAAAAATTGAATAATATGGCAACTAGTTTAAAATGGGTAGGACTGCACACAATGTCTGTGATGGTTGAAGAAGAGTTTAGAGAAATAATTTTATAAAGAAAAATAATTGTATTTACATGTTGTAAAGTAGTACTTCTGTGAGTGGTTGAGTATTATAATTGGTTTTATTATCTTTTTTTAGCAGAAAAACTATTCTTTGCAATTGGTAACCAGTAGCTAAGTAAAATAATTGATTCAAATTTGTTTTCTAATTAATGATTATAATCTTTTCTTACCTTATTACTTACTGAAGTCATATATAATACACTGCCTTATGATTTGATGCTTTAAGCAATTGGGAATGTATTTTTCCTTCACTATTCTTCGCATATCTTTTTAGGGAAGAAATGCACACCCAGCCAGTTGAGCAAGTAGCATTCACTGTGATTGAGTTTATTTAGTACTTTTAGAGGTGTGGGAGACCTAGACAGACAGAGGGGACTAAAAATTTTTAAGAGCCATCTCTAGGCAGTAATTGCAATGAATACCATGGATATAGGAGGGGTTTTCATGCAGGGGTGAAGGGCCCTGCTTGCTGTTCTGGTTTTTGTGCTCTGGCCTGTCCACAGAGCTTGGCTTGCACAGGTAGAACCATAGCAGAAATTTTGCCAGGAGTCACGTGTGTTCACCCTGGCTGGGAAGAAGATGGCTCCTCTGCTGCTCCGTCGAGCTCTGCCTATCTGGAGCAGCCGTGGTAGTTCAGAGGATGGAAGGCTCACCTCGGGAAGGGTGGCTTTTGCTTTCGTTTCAGTGAGAGGATGCCAGTTACACAGATTTTCTTTTATTTCTGTTTGCTGATTCAGGGAAATACAACACCACAAATGGATATTCTTTTAAAATTTTATTTTAGTTTTCTTGCCTAGTCTTCTTCCAAAGTACAACAGATTTAAACTAATTAAAGAAACCCTCAAAAAACAACTCCTGGACAAAGAAAGAAAAAAAAAAAAAAGCAAACCGTGCTTGGAGCCCATCACTAACAGTAAGAAATACAAAATCCATACAAAACAGCCCCCTAGTTTATATTTCAGAACATTTTTTCTTCCTGTACTTTAAATGTTAGAATACAAGACTGATGAGGAGAGAGAATAGCTTTTGAACAACTGGGTGAATGAGCTCTATATTACGTTAGTCAATTTTACATGATTTAGTGAAATGCTGTGATTAAAAAAAAAATAATTAAATATTACACTACATAAACTCAATGAAAAACTATATGTGTGATTAGAATTTTCTTATTGCATACCGAGTACTACTTTATTTGATTGAAAAATCTGTACTATTACAGAACAATTTTCATTTCATAAGAATACATCCATCAGAAGAAAAATGCTATATAAAGGTTAGATATGACTAAATGGCTTGAAATTTAGAAGCTTGTTATGTATAGAAGAAAGGACAGTGGGAGAAAAAAGACAGGAAAGGGCAAAGTGATTTGTATACACAAAGGCCTAAACAAAGTGCTTCTAGAACTCCAGTCAGAATGCGAAATACTTAAAAGTCGTCACACTTGCATTTCTCCTCCTAGCCATTTAAAATCTGATGAATTAAGTAGATTTGTTGAAATGATTCCATGAATAAAATGCTCCCTTTATTTTTTCTCGATTAATTCGGTGAAGCTGTGGTTATTAAAATACTTTATATGAGATTGTATTAATGCTTTTAGGTGCATCATCAGAGTATTAATGCTGTGTTACATCAGCAGTTAATGCCATGTTGAAAGCACGGGCACTAAAGCTTTCTGGGGGGAAAACCAGAAAAATTGTAACCAAGTGCCATTTTTGAAATTGATGAATGAATGTGCCAGTCAGCTTCTGAGAATTTTGTATCAGGGCAGCCCTGCCTGGTTCAGCAAAAATATGCAGATCAGCTTCTTGGGATGTGCTTAGAGAGCTAACAGACTGCATCTGCTAGAAATTCTAGGCTCAAACAGAAGGTAAGGAAAATACTGGAATCGAATGCAAATGCAATTACAGTTGAGGGTTTTTTTCTGAGTAGATGAAGGATGAGGATGGATTTTCCTGTTGCATGAATTCTGCATCTGCTAACACAATGCAGCAAATAGTCAGGGTAGTAAATTCTCATACACACAGAGAGAAATTACAGTATAGGACACTGAAGCTGCCTGAACTTTTGTCTTCAGCTTTATGAGTGGTTAAGTATTGCAAAGACTGAGTAGGTTCCTCATCTCTTCCTCTCCTACCTCCCATACTACCAGGGCTTGGAAAATCTCACAGTATTTGGGGTGTATGCATCACAGAAGCTGCTGTGCTTGCAGCTGCTGACAGTGGCACCAGCGGCATCTTCGGGCTGCCTCTGCTTTGTTTCACGCTTCTCACTGGCCACGTGCCTCTGTTCGGCCAAGGTGCATCAGTAAGCTGTGTGCCTTTTGTTAATGGAGCCAGTGGCAGAATCAGCTCTGGAAAAATCCACTAGCTCAAACAACCTCCTATGTTTATAATTACAGGTATATATATTTATCTTTTTATATGAGTAAAAGTGGACCAGGATGGAGAATCCATGCGCGCAGAACCAAATTAAACCAAAGTAGATTAAGAGGAATCATAAAATGGCGATACTGCTTTTTATTTTTTAATCGGAATTACTCTTCTTTCTAGTTCAGTTTTCTGAAAGCAGTGGTAGAACAGCTACCAGGCTGAAAGGTGCTCGTTTAAACCCTGGAAAGCAGCAGCTCCAGTACAGTGGTCCTAGCTGTACACTGGGGTGGGGGTGGGGGTGGGGCATTCATTATTAGGTTGTTGGAGTACTCTCCTGTAGGAATTGGAATTTGGAATGACTGCAATCTGTCTGCCTGTCTGTTTTAATTTTTAAATAACATTATTTTTGTGTAAGTTGCATGAAATAATTGCTTTTATAAAAAAATAGATGCTCTGAGTTTGCAGTAGGCATGCAAAAATTTTCACGTTTTTAACTCTTTTAAACTCATTTGATAAAAATAATTTGCTCACCAACTGAGAGACCATAGAGGGCAAATTTCAGTGACACTGATGACTCTTAAACCCTTAAAACCAGGGTAAATTATAAAAATATTGTTCCTGGCTATTTGGGGTCCTCATGGCCCTTGTGGCCCAGTCCCATCATACAGCAGTTCCTTTGTCATGTCTGTGCAATCAAAGGACAGGCTGGAAACCACCTTCACCTTGTAATTAGCTTTATGTTTTCATGTAAGCTCCGTTGTCATGTTACTGGATTGCCTTACAACTGTGAGTATATTTAAATGGAGGAGTGAAAATGCTTTTTTTTCCCCTTTTAATAAACTGAGGCAATGAGTCAGAGTATGAATGATATATCTGCCATCAGGCAAGACCTCTACGTTAGTATAAGAAACTGAACCATGTTTTTTTTACATCCTAGACTCGTATCTTTACCCAGGGGTAATGCACCCCTTGAATTGTTCCTAAACCAGGAACAGAAAAAATGCGGTACATGACTTAATACACCCTGCTCTCCCTCCCACCCTGCTAAGGAACAAATGCACTAGAAATACCAGGTAGAGCGTATTGCTTTTGTGTCCCATGTCCCTACAGGGAAAAAAATGTCCAACCAGGATAACGTTCCTGGTTTGCATGCATAGAGAGCATGGCTTTGCTGTTTTTCTTTCTGGTCTTGTCGCAGTGACATATTGCAGCAATGATAAGGCTGTAGAGAACTGAGACTTGAGAAATATTATTTCACTCTTTATGAAGGTTGCATTTATTGCAAAGCTGCTTCTGAAAAAGTGTTATGTGTAGATAGTACCAGTGGTACAAAAGTTAATACAGAAAACTGTTTGTCATAGATTTCAAAGAGCTTAAGAAAAAGGGGATGGGGGGAAAAAGGTAATCAAAGATCAGTTCCCAAAACTATTAGCATTGTCTCTGACCACAGAGGTCACTGCACTATCAGTTTTCTTTCTTCATCATCTCTCAATCAGGTCTGTATTCACCTTTATAAGAAGAGTGAGTTGTGGAAACCACACTGTAAGATAAGTCTGAAATCTGGAAGCCTTTTAATTTAACGACAGCCTCTTTTTTCTTTTAGGTGACAAGGTTAAAGGGCAGACTCAAAACTCCAATCATTTACTTTCCTTTCCTTCCTGTTAACTGAAAGGCCATTATTTAGGAATCAAGTGGTTCACCCACCCTTTGTCAATGGGACTGTATAATACAATAATAGTTAAAACATTTTTTTGAGGTATCAGAAATTCGTTTGATATTAATGATGTGATTCCAAGGTAATAGTAAAATCTTTTTTTTTTTTTGTGTATACTTAGGATTTCTGTCTACCACTAGGGACCAGAAAAAAAGATACAGCAAAGCAAGA
This sequence comes from Butorides virescens, assembly GCA_017310255.1. Lineage (NCBI taxonomy): Eukaryota > Metazoa > Chordata > Aves > Pelecaniformes > Ardeidae > Butorides > Butorides virescens. The sequence continues at coordinate 103,652 of JADKXX010000049.1, forward strand.
CTTCTACAGTGTGATTTGTATTCACTCCTACATTTTAGTGGAGTTACTCTTGATGAATAATAGTATATATTATACATTGCAAAGCACCTGTGTTGAAATTTGTGGCCATTCTAATCCAGCACTTTGCAAACATCTGGACTAAAGGCTCAGACTTGCAAACTCTTAAGCAGAAGCATAACGTTTCATGTGAATCACCATATTGATATTTGTGAGCCAATTTAGATGAAACATTACAGCCCTTTTGCAACACTCGAGATCATAATGCAAGTGCTGTTGGAAAGGACCTTTTTGTTATGCCAGAAGTCTCCAGATATTTCCCCAATGAGGATCACTCGTCAAATATTCTTGGGAGGGGGGGCACTATGATCTAAATTAGCCTCACTCTGTGAAGGGACAGGGACAGTCTTGGGCTTCCCGGCTACATGGATGTGTGGGAGTGTTCTCAGGATGGTGGTATCTTTTGCATGGCTCTACATCCATCTTTTTGCTTGGATTAAGTTTGCACTTGCAAAGTGTGTTACCCCATTGCCCCCACTTACTGTACTTTAGTTTGCATGGTGGGTTGGTTGCAAAGCACATGAAATGGATTCCTTTCAGATGAAGCTTGCTTAGTTGCTGGGATCCAGGAGTATCCCACATGCACTTCAATCCCCATGGGAAGCTCAGTCCATGGGGCCACTCTAGAGCAGGTCTGAAGTAAAAGCCCTGAGATACAGTTAATATGGACGGATGTCAGATCTTCAGCACTCTTTCTGTCTACAGGAAACTCCTGCTGGGCTGCGGCACTTGCACTATGCTAATATACATACAGCTTTCATTTGTTTTCTTTTCTGCAGAAGAGTAATAAGCTAGTAAGAGAGATTTGAGTTTTTTTCCTTTAGAGGAGCGTGGTAGGAGACTTCATGAAAAGTTCAGCCTTAGCTTGAAAACTCTTACACCAACAGAATTACAAACTTTTAGACTGAGTTTCCTGAACTGATTTTGTCTTAGAACTCAGGACCTTAGCAATGTGCAAAGGATTACACCTTAGCTTTGAGTATCCATTACGTGAACAGTCCTTACAAAGAAGCATTGAATTCAGTGGTATTACTTGCATGAGGAGGGTTTCTTACAATCAAAATCTTATTTGTTGATTATTTTGTGTCCTCATTTTGAGATTTTTGGGATGCTTAGGGAGCAACCTGATCCAAACTCCCTAGAGGGTTACTTAGAATGTTGACTTCTGTTGGCTTTGGATCAGGGCTCTTGTCAGGATTAACAACAGTGTCTTGTTTAAAAAGCAAGCAAACAAAACAAGAAGCATGGATTTCTAGGTTTTTATATCTTTTTGGCAACTCCCGTGTTCTGGGGATTTAACTGAAAGACCTCCCTTTCTTTTTCTTCCTTGCTCTCTTTTCTGTTTGTTTTGTGATCATGAGAATGTTTTATTCATTCTGTCCCTTTGTAGATATGGTGAACACCCTGGGCCATGGGATGATGGTCCATTTGACGTTTTCTTGCCACGTGAACGTGGCTTCTGCATCTCACCAGTTCTTTTATTAACAGTGCACTTGACTCAGTTTATGTCACTTCAAGAGATCTGCCCTTACCCAACATTTAAAATTTACATTTGAAGTAAAACTTTCATATAAGCCACTGTACTACTTCCGATTATAATACGTATTTGGGAGGGGGACATGCATAGCAAAGATTGTCCAGGGAATTAATTGAAACAGCTCACTGCTCTGTGTTTATCATTGTCATCTAATATTTGCAAGTAGTATTGGATTAAATACAATACAGCAAACAAATTCCTCGGCTTCGTCACCTCAAAAAGCTGCAGAAACCCAAATTACATTTGTTATTTGATGAAAGACCATTATCAGCCAAAATGGATCCATTTATCTTGGAAAAACAGTATTTTGATCCCTGTTTGATGAAAAATTTATTAAAGATTTTGGAAAGCAGAGTCTTTTTTTCTTCCCTGGATATATATTTGTCAGTGCCATGTCTATGGCAGAACAAGGAACACAGTGGAGGATATGCTGTTGTGATTGTAAAAACGTTTGTTACAAATTTTACTGTCGTATGTTCGTTATGCCGATAAAGCTACTATAGAATAGAGTGTATAAACCAGATGCTGATACAGAATTCAACAGTGACTGTTAAATTAAAATATAATCCATAACTCCTAAAATACATAAAGGATTTTTTTTTTTTTTTTTTTTTTGCTTTGGAAGTTCACTAGTTTGGCACTTAAGACTTTAGACTTGATAGCTTTGGAGGAACAAAATGTGCAGACAGGTGTGCACTTGCTTCATTGAAATTTAAATTAGTTATGAATTCTCAGGAACAAAATCATCTCTTTCCATCAAGAGTGTCTTGTGGAATTTCATACAGAAATGCAGTTGCAATTGCCTGTGGTTATGTGAGTGTTTGTTTTGCGTTGTGAAAAAACTGAAATCAAATCTTAACACAGTCAGAAGGTTTGATATAATATATATTTAATTGAGATCGTGGAGGCCAATTTTCTTCTTATATATTTGGAGGCATATTTTATAGTTAATTTGTTTCTAAGCTTACAGAAATTCCAAGCGTTGCCCCCTGATCCCTACATAAAGTCACTGATTCTGTGGTGCACAGGGAGCTCCTTAGAGGTCAGGAGGAAATCAGTCTGCTTTGTCTGTGGGAAGAGTTTTTGAGTGGACAGTATTTCATGTTCAAAGCTATTGAAGCCTCCAGGGGCACAGTTTCTTCCCAGCCTCTCTGTCAAGGATGTCTAATTCTGGGCAGCCATTTGGCCACATACTGTTATTTTTAATTTCAAAGAGCTTTTCCAACCAACCTGTCTTACTGTGTTTCACACATTTCTGTAACCTGTACTTGAGATGGAGGATTTTGGCTACAGTTCTTAGACTTTAGTTCTGAGAGAGTAAGACGCAAATTTCCACTAGCTTTAAAGGCTTGTGGTCTGGTCTCCTAAGACATATTTTAAAAAACTTAAATTCCACTTAGTTTCTGGATGCTAATCTGTTCTGTAGTAGAAAAGGTAGATGGAAAAGGGGGACTTGAGACCATAACTACTTTTCAATAAAATATTGTCTTTTAGAACTGTGCAAGGTATTTCACCTACCACATTGAACAGAATGGCAGTAGCAAACAGCACTAGAGTGCATTTTAAATGGATTAAGAGTCGGCTGATTGACAGATCTTAAAATGTAGTTGTCAGTGAAAAGTTATAATGTCATGAGGGTGGTTTGAATGAGGTTCTCCATGGATAAGCTGTGGGTCCCACACTACCTGGTATATTCACTAGTGAACCAAAAATAATCACTGCTGCTAAAATTTGCTGTAAATGATGCTAAGATCCTCACATGAGTAAAAATAGTCTGTACATCTGTCTGTGTCATATACAGAAACAATACAGACCTATGCGCATTCAAGATGATTTTATATTTAAGACAGCAAAATAAATTAAAAAAAAAAAAAACAAACCCAAAAACCAAACAACAAACAATACCTATACTCCTAGGAAAGAAAGATTGTGGTACAGTCATGCTGCTGTTGTGATTTTAGAAAGTGGTGACCTTGAGAAAGCTTTAGCTGTCATGATAAGCAAGGGCATGTGAGTTCCCAGTGTGATGTTCTGGCAAAAAATAGCTGGTGGAAGTGGTACCATCACCCAGCTCCTGCAACTGTTGAAGTGGGAGTCAAAGCAGAGGGATGATGTTTAGCTCAAGATGTGGAATTGGCAGGATCAATACAGTAACACTGTTTCCAGTTGAGAGGTCCCCAGTTTTGAAAGCATATTGCAAAATTTTAGATGATGAAAGGGGAAGTCACACATAGATTTGGTGGTGAATGGAGTTAAATTCAGTTGGCAGCCAGTCACAAGCGGTGTTCCCCAGGACTCAGTGTTGGGGCCAGTTGTTTAACATCTTTATCAATGACCTGGATGGGGGGATTGAGTGCACCCTCAGCAAGTTTGCAGATGACACTGAGCTGGGTGGAAGTGTTGATCTGCTTGAGGGCAGGTGGGCTCTGCAGGGGGACCTGGACAGGCTGGATCGGTGGGCTATGGCCAATTGTATGAGGTTTAACAAGGCCAAGTGTTGTGTCCTGCACTTGTGTCACAACAACCCCATGCTACAGGCTTGGGGAAGAGTGGCTGGAAAGCTGCTTGGCAGGGTACTGGTTGACAACCAACTGAATATGAGCCAGCAGACTGCCCACGTGACTAAGAGGGCCAACAACATCCTGGCTTGTATCACAAGTAGTGTGACCAGCAGGAGCAGGGAAGTCATCCTTCCCCTGTATGTGGCACTGGTGAGGCCCTGTTCAGTTTTGGGCCCCTCACTACAAACTGAGGCAACGAAGCTGGTGAGGGGTCTGGAGCACAAGTCTTATGAGGAGCGGCTTAGGGAACTGGGGTTGTTGAGCCTGGAGAAGCGGAGGTTGAGGGGAGACTTTATCACTCTCTACAACTGCCTGAAATGAGGCTGTAGCCAGGTGGGTGTTGGTCTCTTCTCCCAAGTAACAAGCGATACGACGAGAGGAAATGGACTCAAGTTGTGCCAGGGGACGTTTAGATTGGATGTTACGAAAAATTTCTTCACTGAAAGGGTTATCAGGCACTGGAACGGGCTGCCCAGGGACATGGTCAAGTCCCCATCCCTGGAGGTGTTTAAAAGACAGGTAGATGTGGTGCTTAGGGACATGGCTTAGGTTGTTGGACAGGTATGGTTGGGCTCAATGATCTTACAAGTCTTTTCCAAGCAAATGATGCTATGATTCTACGATTTGAAAGACTTGAGAAAATGTTACAGATGTAGAGGAAGCTGTGTTTGCATTAAAAACCATAAATAAACCTTTACTTCAGTCCCTCCTCCAAGGAACCTCACATTCCCAGATGAAAGTCTGAACCACTAAGCTGCAGAACTGTGCCCCTATTAGTCCCACTCACTTACCTAATGAGTCATCATTTATCTTGTATAATTTCAGTAAAGAAGGTGAAACGTGCTTCCTAAACAAAAATAATCTAAAACTTGATGCATTGGCAGCAGTTTCTATGGGAGATAGGTGATGGAATGTAATACCTTTTAGGAGAAGATGGATTAAAAAAGTATTTTCTGTATCCTGGCTGAATATTACTCAGTTACTAGATAAAAAGTGTTTCTACCACACTGCCCATGAGCAGAAGCTCCTGCTACTCAATTTTGAAAGATATCAGCCCAGTTTCTGCCTGTTTTCGAATGCCTGGATTGAGACCCAATGGAGGACTTCAGCTGTGGGACAGCTAATTTATTGATCTGGACTGGGGCTTGAATGCAGGTAGGCTTCAGGAGTTTCAGCTCTGATTTGTGGGTAATGAATGCACAGAAGCAGAAATTAAAACACCTGGAGAAAGGTGACATTAAAAAGTAAAGTTCTTTGCCATTTAGACAAAGATGTGTTTAGACAGTCATTGGGGGCTTTCAGGATCGCAATTTTGGCTTCTGGCCCACAGGGATTGAGCACATTTATTTGGAAGACTGAAGGCTCAGTGCTTCATTCTCATGGCCCAAAAGAAATTGATTATACTGTCCTTATTATTCATCCATATCCACCACCAAAAGAAGCCTTTTTTAGTGCATTATTGTGTCACATTTTGACAGCTAAATAATTCTGAGTGCTATTCTCCCAGAGAAGTAGGAAAGTGTCTCAGAATGATTGGCACCTCTCTATCTACTAACTGCAGAGCACGTAAAAATGATAGATGACTTTTCCACAAGCTACAGAAAGTGGAAGGTTTGTTCAGGGAATGTGGTCAGTAGCCCAGTGCGGTGAAGGGCCAGGGTCTTTTATGTGCTTTACAGCTAGTTAAGCTGTTCAGGAGCACAGCCTAGCCTATGCGATCTGCCAGGGACTTTATGTTCTGAGAGAGAAAAAAAAAAACAAACAAAAAAACCCAAGCATATGTGCATTGTGTTGTCCTTATTATTATTGTTATAATTCACACACTGATTGTTTCTTCAAATTCACTAAAGCAATCAGAGGTTAACGCGGGATGTGTAAGTACCAAGGTGCGTTTCACGGTTGTCAGAGTATATCCCATTCATTTCACATGTTTACCATGCCCACAGCTATGCAAGGCTCATGCAGTAAATGTATCTTCTCTGGAAAGTCCACCTGAATGAAGGAAGGAAAATGAGGAGGAGAAACTTGTAACCTGACTTTATATTCAGGTTCTTCGTATCTGTGAACTTTTAAGACAAGGAACAATTGAATTGTTTCTACTTCCTCTGAAACTTGGCTACTCTTAGCAGGGCTCACAGAAAATTGCAACTTGCTTTTTTGTTACCGAAAGATCTAGGTTGTTGAATTGCTGTCAGACTTGCTTTTATCCTATTACATGTTCTCAGGGAGTTGAAGGTGCAGTTTGACATTTAGGGGGAAAAACATAAAGCTTCACTTTCAAATGTTTCTCTCTGCCTTTCATGTTCCCAGAATGACTTTTTTGTTCTTTTCTTAAATCATAACAGCTATGTAGAGTGTATTCCTGTTTAGGCCCCATCTCTGTATATTTGTGTGCTAAAGTACTGCACTGACAGTGAGCAGCCAGTCTAAAGGTGGATACCAGTCAAACCACAAAAAAAAGCATGGTTGCTTGTCAGTGAACACACTGGAACTCTTATGGCTGTTTGGCAGAAATATCAGGTTGTGGCTCCTAATGCTGCCAGGGGAAAGCACCTTTTCGTCTTGCACATTCGCAGACATTATGGTGTTCCTCATGGGGCTCTTGGGTTTTTCAATTAACCTTGAGACCTAGTGCACTGTTTGAGAGTTGGAAACACAGCATGGATTAGCAATACTCTCTTGAAGACTGCAGGTTTCTAAGGAAATTAGAAAAAACTCCCAAACACTTCCATTTGCAGTAGACTCTGGTGTTGTGCCAGCATGTGAAAATCTTTCTTCAGGCTAACCTTAGTGCTGTACTTTACAGATGAGAGTGGACATCTTAGCAGAGATCAAGAATTCCCACAGTCAGTATAAGTTATTTAAAATTGGAATTCAGTTCTAATGTCAGTCTTCAATACACAGAGGCCAGGCTGAAATCTGATTATTGGAAACTTTCTGGTTGCAAATTTCTCCCTCCTCTGTGCTGTGGCACACTGAACGGGTCTATACAGGCTTGCCCCTTGGAGGGAAGTACCAATTGTCAAAGACAAGAAGTACCTGTAAGTATGATGACACTGAGACATAAACACGAGAATTTAACACCACTGCTTAGAAAATGTTCTGCTTTAAAGAGCGAAATTCACTTTTAGGGGAATTAAGCAGCCCACAAAAGCACTGCTTAAACTATATTTAAAAGATGCTTATAAATTCTCCATAGCATTTCTGTTAGCACCTAGCACATAGGTAAACATCACCTGTATTTCAGAGGAAAGTACTGGCAATTTTTCACCTGGTTAATTTTTTAAAGTACATCTTGTAGTTTTAATTGATTGATTAAACCCACTCAAATGGCAAGATTTATTCTGGTGCGGTTACTGTTCGTATCTTTAAAATAAAAAGCCTATAAATAAAAGGCATATCCAGACCTAATGTAAATTTGCATAGTGTCAATTAAGTTAATGATAGCATTATGGTGAATTATATCACTGATCTAAGTCTGTAATTTATTTTTATCTTTCTACCTTTATTTTTAAGTTGGCAGAGGGAGGTGTCTTTTTAACTATGATTGGAAAAGTTCTTAAATCTCACTGGAACTAATAGCATCAGATCATCATCTTAGACTATCACAGACATTTAAATATGACAAAATCTAGAGCTCTAAACACGCCAGTTACAGAAATTATTGGAAGAAAAGATGTTTACACTTTTTTAAAAATCCAGAGTCAATAACTATATTGAGCTTCAACTTGGATCAGTCTTTGCTGATTAACCAAAATTACCATAGCGTTGAAACCAGTCCCAAATCCTGAAAAATCTGTTTTGTTCTTCTGTTTGTTGCTGTTATAAGTCTGTCTCAATGGCAGAATTGAAGAATATCACCACTAGTGATGATAAAGTAGATTTCACTGCCAGTGAGAGACTAAGTGATTAATATTTAGTAGGGAAGCATGCTCTGATAAGTCATGCCTTTTCCCTTTTCAAGCTTGGAATACATCATTTTGGGGGGGAACTGAAATAGAAGGAGGCATAAAATTGTAGGAGAGATACATATTGGGAAGAAAGGAATTTGCTGTACTTTTTTTTCAGCCTCTGGAGCTGATTCAGTAAGTTATTCATTATTCATGACAATTCTGCAAACAAAGCTGACAGCAATAAAATATGTGATTAATAGACTGTTCTTTAAGAAGATTACCAATACGAGTAAGTAGATAATGCCTAGGTAGTACTCCCGTCTGCACATATGTATTAAATATTATTGAAAATTACTTTTTTCTTTGCCTCTGCTTCTACTGCATCTCAAACAATAAAACTTAGCCCTCAGCTTGAGCTCCACCTCAAGTTTTCGTATTTCTATGTGTGCACTTGATCACTGCAATGCTAATTTTATTGCTTGATGCTGAGCTTTGTGTAATTGATCTCAGCCCACTTATTCCAATTGATCAGAGTGAACAGGATTTCAGTTGTGTTCAGAATAGTTGTATTGCCTCCCAATTTGGGATTTCATACACGTTTGAGTGACATAATAGCTGCATTATGCAAGCACACTGTAGTTCTGCAAGCGTTATCACGGATGGATCATAATGGGTTTGCCTCTTAGTTTTGTGACATAAAACTAGTAGGGAGAAACATAACAGGAGTAGTCATTGTGAGCAACTGCTGTGCTCTTCTGGAACAAATAGCAAGAAACACCACGGTTCCTTACTCTTCCATGTTACAGCACCAGTATAAATCACTGCAGTGATTGGGATAAGCACTGGTATGCATGATGGCCCAAACCTACCCCCATTACAAGACCCTGAGATTTCAAGTCTCCCACCATTTTTTTGGAAGATAAAGATAATTCTGCAGATAACTTAGAAAAGGTATTCTTCCCTGCTTGTTCTGGTAGCTGAACCTGCGCAGGATAATTATACTTAAGAATCCATGCGTAAAACTATGTTACCTTTTTAATGTCCTAAATTGTCTGTTTTAATAGCTATGAGCTTGTAACTGATTTTTTACAGCTCTATCAAAGATAGTATGCTGTAGGATATAACAGTACTATATTATATAGGAAAATCTTTTTCAGGATGAAAATAAAAACCTGCTAAATAATAATCTTTGTGAAATAATTGCCTTCCCCATAGCGAGTCAGAAAGTGACATACTTAAAGACATTTTTTTGAGGAGAGTATCAGTGCTTGTAAACTTTATCCTTGTAAAGGATAAGAGGTAAGTGTATATATATGAGGCCACTCAACACAAGCATTATTTCAAATCTTTCTGTGCTCTTCCTCATTATAGTGGGACTGTATTTAGGAATACTGAGTGTTCAGTTCTCACTATCTGTCCACTCAAAACAATATTCCATCATTTGTGATGATTCTGTGTCTAACATACAGATACAACTTTACTTTTCCATGTTGGTGGCCATTTTCACTTATTATAGCTGAAGCTATGTCTGAAAACCTTGGTCATTATTCATTCTTCTTTGTTCATACTCAAAAAAAGGTGATGATCACTTCTTGTAGTGGCATTAAGTGATGTACTGTCAGACAGCATGGCCTGAAAGTCTAGGGAAAGAGCCCAGCATACTGTGCAGCTGGCATTTCTGGGAATGCATTATTGCTAGAAACAAAAGTAGCATGAATTATTTACCTGGAAGTATTAAACTGGCTTGAGAACACTGCTGGAAATAGGGGGAATTCTGAGCCTTGTGAATAATTCATGAAGCTTTATTTAACACAGACTTCTTTTTGTCTTCACAGACCAGTGAATCACATTTTATAGCTTTTAGGATGTTTCTGTGTTTCATTCTTCTCCTAAATAGGTGGGTTTTTTCAATGCCTTCTAAGGAAGGACTGATCAGTAAATTTATAATTTTACATTGACTGCTGAGTACCTGTTTGCTTTTTTCACAAGTTAGGAGGTATGGAAAGAGGCGAAGTGGTGTGCTGAAGGAAGAGGAGGTGTTTTATAGTTTCTGTTTGATCATTTGCTTTGTCCTATTTTTGTGGGTACTGGAAGATGTGGCACCCCAGTAACTTAACCCATGGACAGTATGGTCTTTAGCTGCTTCCAAGATTTTCTCAGCAGTTTCCACAAGTAGGCCATTGTCTTCTCTGCTCCCTTTTCATGATTCTAAAATAATGTTACTATTTATGTAGAAGGATTTTATTAAGCAGCCCATTAAAATCTCTCATCTCCTTCAGTGACAGTGAAAAGCTATTTGTGGCAACAGTCATTCCTTTATCAGGCCATTCCAGAGGTCATCCCAAACAGGGGTGAGGACTGCTGCACACTCAGGACAATAAAGTTTTAGCGCTGGAAATACTCTTCTCTTGTAAATAACATGTCCTGGGTTACATAAATGCTTTCTTAGGACATGTGGTGAAACATCTTATTTTAGCGACGCAGCTTGATCCATATCTCCTAATGAGAATGAAGAGTCTTTCCGTTAATTTACACACAATCCAGATTAAACTTCTAGAGCCATGTTCACACCACAACTGTTATTTATATGTAAGCATCAGAACTACTGATACGAAAAATGTTGCAGGCTAGTCTGCAATCATTTTGATGAAAAAAGTGCAGACTAAGCAAGCCTAAAGTGCCCTAATGTTTACTTATTTGTCAGGAGATTTTATTAAAAATACTGCTTAATGAGACCAGAAATTTGTTTTCATACATGTGAATATTTACACTGTTAACATTTGGAGATGCATCAGCTACTGCTGATTTGGTAAACTTCAAATTTGAGCTTAATCTGCTTGGGACTTTTAGATGTTTAATAGTTTCAAAATCGGCAAGTTATATTGATGTAAGAATAAAAGGAAAAGCAATGAGGTTCTTTAGAACCCCAGTGCAGACATTTGGTGCTCAATGTGGTATCACTGGGAGCAGTGGGGCTTTTCCTGATAAATCAGTGCTTGCTTCAGGAATGCTGTTTGTTCAGGTGCATGCCAGCAGGTGTCAAGACTTTGGCTTTCCTTTCTCAGGAGATGGAAGCGAGGGCCCATGGGAGTGAATCAACGCCCACTGAGGTCTCTGGAAGCACTTCTGAAAGCTGTGCTCTGGCCCCATGATTTCCAGAGATACTGTCAATGCCTGTTTTTACATATGTGAGCCTATGAGGCCTATAGGCTAGGATAATATCCTATCTCATAATGTTTGTTTGACTGCCATTATGGATCAAAATAAGATGCTGTTTTATTTACATGAGTAGTGCCCCTTCTGTGATACTCTTCTAAAGGAAATGTGGTAATTTAATGAAAAAAATAAAGAAGGAATAATAGTTGGATTTGAGGAAAAGAAGATAAACACTAGAAATATCAAAACCTCTCCATTTTCCATAAGTCTTCGTCTTCTCCCTGATCAAAGAAGAGTTATGACTGCTATTTACCATGAGAGGCAGAGGTAGGATAGATCACAATGACATCCTGAATCTCACTTGTGGACCTATGGCGTATATGAAAAAGCAGCACACTGAAAAAACACTTGAATCTACTTAAAAGAATAATTTCAGAACAGCTCATCCTGTGAAAGATACACAGTCCAGCAGACATGATTACGTGGTGTTTCTTTATGTTGAATTTTCTTATAAAAGCTCTGGTGGTAAGATAGATTTCTCAGGAAGATTTGCTCTTTTCAAATATAGATTTAATAAAAAGCATACAACAGCCAACTTCTGTTGGTGGACATCACATGATTTACCTGCTTGAGGCTCAAATCTGATAGCATTTGTAATTCATTTGACTTCTTGGTGCTGGAAATTACACATTTGTAAAGAAAATTTTGACTAATGAATAAGGTGGATTTTTCTACTGGGTAGGTTTTCTCTACTTTGTGGCCAAGACTTTTCCACCCATGTCAGGACAAGTCAATCAATTTGGTTTACCTTTATAGGAAGAGGGAAGTAGAAGAGGTGACCTGTAGTCCCTGCATCCCAGGGAGGGAATGGAAAAAAATGTCAACAGTAATTAATTTCTACTGATAGCCTTAATTTTTTCTGCTCTCATGAGGACCTTCAACAGTAGGAGGAAAGAGTTACTCTGCTGCTTACACAGTTGTTCTTCCTTAGGCTTGTCAAGGCAAATGTCACGAAAGCAAGAGGCATTTAATCATCCAAATTAGCAAGGGAATATAGTCACCTATATAACTCCCTCTAACAGAATTTTGTTAGTATCAAGTATATACACAGCACCATACGTATTTATGGTACCTATGGAAATACACTGTTTTTATCCTAAAGCTGCTATTAGGCTTCATCATAGGTTTTATTTTAGTGCATCTCCAGAGAAGCGTATGCATTGTATTTTTGCATTCACTGTATGTATGGTGTTGCCATCTCTAGGAATTAATTGTTCCTCTTGAATAAAATCGAGAAAATTAGGGTGAAAAGTGTGAGTGCTCCAGCGCCTGTATGACCGGAGCCTATCTGGAAGCCCTTTCTGCTCCTCCTTTCACAGGACTGATTGATTCAAGGCATAATAGCAGTTCTTAGTTCTTTTTCAAGAGACATGTGCAGTTAAAGCAAGGGTTAGCTGTTACGGATGCTGAAGTGACTGTGTTTTGTCCTTTCTGGTAGTACGAAGGTTGCTCATTTTCAGCTGAAAAACTGACTGCAGTGAATGAATATTTTGCTATGGCAGTTGAACTGAAGACAGACAAAGGGGGGGGTGTGTGTGCATGTAAAATGCTGAGTGTGGATCAGCTCAAAGATCAAAATGCTTAAGGGTTTTCATCAAAGGGGAAACTTTATTTGAGGTAAATGAGGCTTTTAGTTATTTTGAGCAAATGTAAAGATGTGATTCACAACGGGTTTTAGGAATAATTCATGAAGCAGGAAAGGAGACACACTTCCTTTATATCTTGTAGTGCTCGGGACATTGTTAGAGATGTGGTAAACATCTTTTAAATCTTTTCAGATCAATCAGTCTGAAAATTTAGGACCAACCCACTCAAAGATTAAGAGAGGGACAGATTATCTGTAAGGTCAGTCATATCCTGCTTCCTACAACTTGACTTAAAGCTATTACTGTTGACGGTGAGGTTATTGGAACCTGAATTTCATGATTACTGGGTGACTGTTCTGCCTGTTATGTCAGAAGGCATAGTATTAAAAATTTTTCCAGCTGAAGCAAACAGCTTGAACTCTTTGTTTTCAAAAAGCTAATTTAAGTGATTTTTTTTTTCTTCTTTTTTGTCTGCAAAATACTTCCCTCATGATCAAACTCAATATGGTTCACCCAGTTCCAAGGTGCCTCTTAGCTTCTGCCATTGAGATAACTTTTCTTCTCTTTTAGAACTACAAAGTAATCCTTTGGGGAAATTTATGAAGACTTCTGACTCTGTAAATTGATGATATACCACATTCTTCTTTTTTTCCTTCCACCTTGTAGTCAGTTACCATTGTACCACTTGCGTGGCTTTTTCAGACTTCTGTCTTCAACCTGTCCGTCAATATTGGTAGAATTTGAAGGTGCAGGAATCTACAGTCACCACTACATGTCTAGGGAAAAGTCAGGTATCTCCTCCATATCTGTAAAAACATCGTTAAAAAATAGGGCATCATTAAAATAGAGACAGGAGTTTAAAGTACATTATAAAGGCACTGCTTCTGTTATACTCAGTGCTAAGATTGCTGTTTTTCAGACCTGGGGAAGAAGTAATAACGCTATATCTGCTATATATGTCATAAAAGATATTCCTGCCCATTAAGAGAAATATTACAGGCTAGCATGTGAATGATACGCAAATTACAGTATACAATCTGCAGAGAGTAAAACTCGTTTCTGTGGATCACTGGAAGGTTTCGGGTAATGTCCTCAGCATTTCAGAATGCCAAAGCTGAATTGCAAGCTGTAAGCACTTATTTTGTCTCTCTTGGACTACCACTGTTACCTGCAGGAGTTGTTGACAAGGGTACTTAGTTAAACTGGATGTAGTATTTTGTCTCAAAGCAAGTTTAATCTGAAAGCCCTGTGCCTTTTACTTAAATAATTATAGCCCGTGCTGCTACCTTACATCAATATTGGGGTAATCTGTGTAAAGAAATACTATGCACAGTTAAGAACTAGACACCAAGTGATAGAGACATGTATTAAAACCCTCCAAATGACCTTCTTTAATGAGAAGTCTGCCTGGTGATACCATATACCATATTAAGTTGATCATTATGTAACTTTAAAAGACAAAAATACAATGGAGATATTACATGTTGCACTATATAAAGTGCTGTGCATAGAAAATAGTGAGGTTAAAGTCACTGCAAGATTACAAAAAGCCAGTGATGAAAGTCACAAAATTGATGTGTTCTTGCTTTTGCAGGAAATGCACGTTTTCAGTTGCTACCCGTAGCAGCACGGAAGTCACCATACTTCCCTTCCTGTTGTTTGCCACCGTAATGCTATCAAAGCGACTGTTACGTGATTCAAGAGAGAAGGTCGCTCCCCCACCATTTATTTATACTCCACGTACAAATTCTGCCCTCGGACGCAGCCACCCACTAGAATGTGTTTATGAGTGAGTCCTTGATTTTGTGGGCAGACTCCAACACCTTCATCTTTGCTGAAGGTTTGCTGGGATCTATTCCAGGATCACTCCTGATGAATGTCTAGGGGAGCCACTCAGATATCTTTTCCATCTATTGAAAAATAGCAGTATGAGGAAGGAAGGGTTTGTCAGCTCATTTTCTCTCCTCTAGATTTGAAAAGACTGTGAAATGTTTGCCTGTAAGTATGTATTTGCTTTTGAAATCGAGCAAACTGACTTTTTACGTTAGTGTTTTAGTGTTTGCTGTCTCTGAATTTCCTGTAACACTCAAACATTACCTGCATAGATCGTCCATGAATAGTAATAACTCTTAATGTTAACTGAATGCAAAATTTAATGTTACATTTTACAGAAATATTTTGAATTTGTATGTCTCTATGTGTTATAGGAATCACCAGTTGGTGAGCTGAAACAACCTCTTATGTCTTTTGTAATGAGAGGAAAATTCTTTTTGTGTTAGTAGTTTCCTGTGAGGAGGAAAGATTTACTTAAGGAATTCACTGGTGAACTTTACAACCAAATGTATGCAAGAATTTTGCCATGTTGTGTATATAAACAAGTAAATACCAAACTTTTATTTTTTTGATTTAGATCGTAAATGTCCATTGTGGTTCTATGGCAGGCAATGCTAGTTACCTTCTGCAGTGTAGTCTCCAAATCTTTTCCAGTCTGCATATAAATAAGAGAGTACATCTTTTGCTTCCTGTAGAAGATGCTTCCCACCAAGCTGAAACACATTTGGAAATGCATTTTGTGCACTGAATGTCCTTCACTGTAAGGGCATCTCCTTCTTTTCTATTTTATGGTTGTATAACATGGCAGAGCTACTGATTCTTTACTTTGGATACGGTATATCTGACACCTGGGGTTTCGTTGGTTTTTTTTTTGTTTGTGTGTTTTGGTTTGTTTTGGGTTTGTTGGGTTTTTTTTTTTGCATTTGGCTGTAATTTGTTTCCTTCCAGCTATAAGCTTTAGAGAGAAATGAAACACCTGCTCAAATTCTTCCTTTATTACTATATCTAGCAAACCCTGATTAAAATTTTTCCTTATCAGTTCTTGTGTCAGCTTCAATGAGTTCATATGATCTTCTCTAAAAAGCCCTGAATCTACGAATACCTTCATAGTATTACTGAGGTACTAGGGTATAGAAACATGCACAGCTTTTATTACTGTTAAACATATTGCTCTAAGGTGCTCTCTGCTTTGCGTATATATGTCTTCTTACTTGTTACTGCCTTTTTAGAAGAATTTCTGGCTTTTTGATAGTTTATTTTATTAATATGTTGTGTAAGAGGCCAGGCTAGGTGACTTTAAGAGTCCCTTTTGGCATCAGTGTCTCTGGTCTCTGACTGTAGGAGGTCGTCTGGAATTGTCTTCAGGTAACAGACTCAATCAAATGTTGTTACCCATTTAGCTTCCAGCCTTCAGTTTAGCTGGAAAAAGTTTGATGTAAATAGAACCAAACCTGGTGAAAAAAGAACAAAAGAATAATAATTTAAAAAAAAAAAGTGATCTGAGGGTTAGACTAATAGTAAATGCTTTAACTTTCTGCTTGATGAAACCTAGGACTGTTGGAAAGAGCATCTCTTACAGCAAAAATGTCTGCAGAAGAGAAGCTAGAAGAACGTTTTCCTGTGCATTCTTCTAGACTTGACAAAAATTTATCCTATGAAATGCAATGCAGAATCCCTCTTCTAGTGCCCCTTTCCTGGAAAAGAATGACTGCCTCAGCTGGCTATTTGAGATCAAGCATTTTGCACTTCTCAGTTCAGTCTTTACTGCTGTTTGTTACCAATTGTCATGGTTTAACCCTGGCCAGTAACTAAGCCTCATGCAGCCACTCGCTCACTCCCGTATGGTGGGATGGACGAGAGAATCGGAAAAGTAAAAGCGAGAAAACTTGTGGGTTGAGATGAAGACAGTTTAATAGATAAAGCAAAAGCCGTGTGCACAAGCAAAGCAAAGCAAGGAATTCATTCCCTGCTTCCCATGGGCAGGCAGGTGCTCAGCCATCCCCAGGACAGCAGGGCTCCTTCACACGTAACGGTGACTTGGGAAGACAAACGCCATCGCTCCAAAAATCCCCCCCTTTCCTTCTCCCCCCAGCTTTATGTGCTGAGCATGACGTCATACGGTGTGGGATACCGTTGGGGTCAGTTGGGGTCAGCTGTCCGGGCCTCTCGTGCACCTCTGTGCTGGCAGAGCTGGGAAGCTGAAAAGTCCTTGACTCAGTATAAACACTGCTTAGCAACAAATAAAACATAAGCGTGTTACCACGTTATTCTTACATTAAATCCAAACCACAGCACTATGCCAGCTACTAAGAGAAGAATTAACTCTTTCACAGATGAAAACAGGACACCAATGTTAAGGATGCAGAGGCATAAACAAACCTATTATAATAGCTGAATTAGAAATATTAGTCATCTTATTTGCCATCCAAATGAAAAATATGAGTTGTATTAATCCTCCTGCCCACAAGGATTTTTACTCCCATCTAATGAAGACCTCAGAGTGCATTTCCATCACTGCCAATGGCACCATGAGCAATCGTAGAATAAAATACTATGTAGAGAGCTCTGTTTCTGTGCCCAAGCTGTTGAGGGAATTTTTTTCTAACTCAAAGGATGCAAAACTAGGCAGCGTGCTATTATAGCTGAAGTTGCTCTGGGTGACAGGCAAAATACTTTGGATATAAGTGTTGTGTGAGCGATGTAGAAGGTACTGCCCTTGTCTGTGCTGGGGTTTACTCACAGTGTTTTGCTCCTATGACTTATCAGTCAGAAGTTGCCCAGATATATTAAGCTTTGAAGTGTTTTAACATTTCCTCTAAACCCATGTATTATTGAAATGATTAATTTAACATTTACAAAAAAAAAAAAATCATTAAAGTATAATTATATAAAAAGAAACTATTTAAAGGAAAAAACCAGTATTGCGGCACTTTTCAAAATGTGTTGTTAATTATATTGATTGATTACATATTAGTTGGGCTAGCATCTCTAGTACACAAATAAATTCATCTGAGTTCATGATCTGGACTAAGTGACCGGTGCTGTGCCAGGTGAACGCAGGTTCAGGATCTGGTCTGAGGGATGAGCCCTTCCCAGACGCACGTGCCTGGGCTGCCACGCCTGTCATCCTTCTCCTCCCTCCCTTCAGGCCCATGCCCTGCCCCTGCGTAGCCAGCCCTCTCAGCGGCTGCTTGGTCTTATAAGGCTTAATACCGCTCTGGCTTCCTTTGCAGGAGAATCAGGATTTGAGTAGGAATTGCATTTTAAACTTGCTACTTGGAAGAGAGTCATTGACTTCACATTTATCTTATATGAACTGTATTTTTTTCACTGACCTGTATATGAAGTTGTGAAATTGATACCATTTGTTGGCCTGTGATGTATATTCACATTATTATTCTATGATGTCATTGGTGTTAATTGGACATTTTGAATAATTAAGTGTATCGGTACTATCTTGTCGGGCAGGCAGTGCAAGAATTTCACAACAAAATGAGTATCCTCTTAAAGAGGATGAGTATTATATTACCCCTTTCACAAGGATATAGGAAATCCTGTAGCTACTACGTACCAATTGGTAATTATTTGTAAGAATTTGTTATTGAATTTGTAATGATGTATATGAATTGTCTGATCAAATATGTAAAAAAAATATATTTTATAGGTGCCACATCACTCTAACATTTAACTATATTAGGATGTGCTAGCATTGTGCTGTTTATCCTTTCCTCAGGTATATGTATAACCAGTTCCTATTTTACAAGCGAAAAATAAATGCAATAGAATTTCAGATGCTAATTAGTAGTACCTAGAAATCCAGTACTTGGAAATAAGTCTGTGCTGAAAGACTTCAAAGGCTTTTTGTCTTAAAAAGCTAGCATGTCAAAAAAAAAACAAAAACAAATGAAGGTTATTTATTAAATTACAATTTTTCCATTGCCTTGGAATACTTCAGAGAAGAGTTTTTAATTGGCTAGAAGACTGCAGAAGCATGGATGATAGCTTTTTGCCTGTTTTTTCATAGCTAAAAATAAAATTATGTTCCATAGGTACTCCTGTAATTATTGCTTATTTAATGAAAATATTGAATATTTTTTCCTTGCATTATTTGGTGTATACTGCCAGTATTTTTCCTAGAGTTAGGAAGAAAAGTGATTAAGTTCTGCAGCAAGAGCCAGAGCCAAGCTGTGCCAAACTTTGTCAGTGATAAGTTTCAAATATTTTGAAAATTACAGTTTTTTTCCCAGCTGCTTTCCTTGCTGTAGGGAATAAGTAACCTGCTCTTGCCAAGAGCTAGCTACTTTCTTTTTTTTTTTTTTTTTTTTTTTAAAGTGAGAATTAAGGCACTTCTCTGTCCTCTCCTCTCCCAAAAACCAAGTATGCCAAGCATGTCCTCATCACTGAGCACAGACTCCTAGTGCTGATATTCCACTCCAGGGAGCTTGGAAGCTTTCTTCTGCTGGTTATGAAACGTGAAAAGTCTTTCTAGAGTCACTGGTATCAGGCCAAGGGTTCCTGGCCCAAGGTAGGTGTCTGCTTGGAACAAGACATCCATCCTCAAACGTAGTAGCTATTTTCTTCCTAGGAAATAGTTTCCTTCCTAGGAAACTCCATTTGTGGGTTCTCAGACGAAAAAAAGTGGAATACTTCTGTTGCCAGTGCAGGGCTGTGCCCGTAAAGCTGAGCCAATGCTCTTTTTGTCTGAGTTGAAAATCAGTGTTACAATACCAGTGGTGATGTCACCATTTATTTGGTTTTATATTTAGGGAAAATGCCACTGCAGGAAAAGGAGGGTTTGCGCTCTGTGTGCAGATGTAATGCATGTGTGTTCGTATGGGGCATAGAAATTTATATACACATCTTAATTAAAATAAGTGATATAAGTTGAGTAACCAGTCCTTAGATACTTCATTGCTACCTGTGACTTCCAGTGGCCCAACTACAGAATGTATTCTCAGACTCAAAATGATCCTTCTCTAAGTATTCAGAAGAGGTTTAGCCCTGAAAACTTAAAAGTGTCACTAAATGGAGCCTTGCTAAAAAGTACTGCTCCTGAAAACATGAGGGGCTAAAAAAGGATGTTGAGAAACTGAATGCAAATATACAATGTCTGCTGCCCTTTTTTTCTCTCTATGTAGAGAAAATTTTCCAATATCTTATGGAAACCTGTTTTTTGTATTGTGCATGCCTATGCCTTTGGCACAGGTCCATTTTAAAAAGTGTGGTGTGGTTGTTTCAGTATGGAATACATAGGATTCTTGAGTTCTGGCCTGCAATGGTGGAGGAAGCCTCTATGTTGTTCCTGTAGGCTGTTTTGATGGGAGACAGGAGGCAATAAGGAAGTGCCGGACTTTTTTTATTTTTAATATTTTTTATTTTTGCAGGCAGTTAATGTTGTTATGCCGTCCCTTGCAGCCTGCCTGGCTCCGTGCTGTCACCAGCATGTGCTGTGCAGCTGTGAGACGTAGCCTGTCCCTATAGGGATTACAGCCCTGTTGGCTGGATCCGTATTTACTGGCACTTGTGAGTCCCAAACCCTCCCATGGCTCTGAGCAGGGCAGCAACAGCTGAACGTAGCAGTCTCTTGTTGCCATTGCTGGGAAGAGATTTTTAAAGAAAACCTGCATACATGATTTTTTAAATTGTATTTCTCTAAGCCCTTTATCGTTTTGGAAAGTACAGATCCCTATGGACCATATATATATAAATATATATAAACACCATTTCCTTCTTCATACATGTAATGTATAACACAAATATGTTTCCTCTGTGCAAAGCTATAATAATCATAATTGAATTCAGACAGCAGAAGTGGTGTGCTCCACAGAACAGAGCAGAGCAGAATAGGCTCTAAGTTCGGGCATTTGCTTAGTGTGTTTCACATTACACTGTATAATTAAACGGATTTCTTTTACTGATAGTGCCCCCAGGCATTATTATAGTGAAAGGTCTTTCTTTAGGTAAGGTGTTAATGGCATCATGGTAGGATTTGTTTTTCTCCTTTGTCAGCTCATCTTGTAATATCAAGAGATATAGTGGATTCTGCATTAAAGCGTTTAAAGCAAATATGCGTGCTTTTTATAAAAGAAAAGCCAACGGGAAATTATAGGCCTGGTGCCAGAATTACAGGTCAAAATCCTGTAATCTGTGCTCTGAAAGAGTTTAGGATACAAGGCCATAATGGGCCCTTTTGGCCTTTAAATCTCTGAATCTACTGTGTGTAATGAGTGCAGTTTATTCTATTTACATCAGTTCTGACTGTCCAGCATTTATGTAGCTGGAATATATAATTTGGAAGACAAAATCCACTTCATGTACTGCAGATGAGAATGTGGAACTACTAAGTAGTTTCCCTGAAGTGACTTCAATTTCAACCTGTGAACTAGAATAAAGTTTGTGTTTAGAACTACTAAAAGTGATCTGCGTTTGGAAAAAATTGGAACGTTTCTGTCTATGTTCCGATTTGGTGCATGAAGTTTTTTTTTTAGTTGCACAGAAAATGAAAATAATAGAACAAAATCTGTTTGACAAATTCAGCATCAGGAAAGTATTTAATAAAGATGACAAAAATGAATAAATATAAACAGATTTAAGATATCTCCTTTAGCAAGTTATTTAATATTCTTCTAAAGCAAAATATTTAGGTTTGAAAATATGGATGTTCTGCCAAAGGCACAGTTACACCAAAACAAATTTCATTCATGTTAGTATTTGTGGATCAGCCTTTCTTACATGCCCTGAAATACATCCTTGGTAATAGAGCAAAAGAGGAAAAGCAAGGGTGTTTCTGTTCAGAGTTTCTTCATGATGTAATGGTGCTTATTCTGGATCCATGTATTTTAATAATTCTAGGTTATGAGCACTGGGCATATATTTTTCACCTTTCATCCTCTAGTTTATTCAATCCTTCCAGCTATTTTCCTGAGGTTTTTTGGGTATAAAAAAAAATCTCCAAACAGGCATGTTAAACTTTCAATAGAATAATTTCTAGGTGTCTAAAGCAGTTACTGAGCAAGTACAGATTAACTAATGAAGTTACCATTTCAGTGAAAAAATTACACTTTTACTTAGGGAAAACCAGAAACTAATAAAATCAGTAACAATGTTAATCTAAAAGGGGAGCATAATTCAAATGGAAAATAAAAGGTGACTTGCTTGAATTATCTAATCAGAAGCAGGTAAGCAGTGTGTTCCCTGGAACAACCAGTAGGATAAATTTGGAACCATAATTTAAATGTTTATTCTTTGAAACTAATGTATGACTAAAGGATGGAGAAAGGTTCCTATTGTTTCACTTGGACATCACACCTGGAACAGCTCTGTGCTCCTCCTTTGTTGGGTAACATGCAGTCAAATTACCACCAGATGTTCACGCTGTTAAAGAGCGGCTGTTGGCTTGCCAAGAGTGCCATTGTTTAGCCTTTCCTTGATTTTCTTCTGGTTGTAATATTGCCGTACAACTATATTTTATTTTAAATGAATTGCATAGATGAGCTGCACAAAATGTCCCTAACTAACATGTCACCTTTGTAATTTTGAAAGGAGTAAAGCACGTGAAGATTATGTTAAGATAGAAAATTAATTGCTTATGTCTCTTTCCCTTTGGAACTAAGACTTCATCTTTGAGCCAAATAAAATGTGTTGTCATGTGCTCCAAAATACAATCGGAATCCTTTCCAGGCCAGTATGAGGGGCTTTAGTCAATCTGTTTCTATCAGACGGGTTGTTTGTATGAGTTTGAGCTTTAGATCTGAGTTTTCTGTTTGCATCCTGATGATAAGACTGTTTCCTAGCTCCTTTCATCCTCCAGACCCTACTTTTATGGTGTTTGCACTGAATGTGCCATGTGGGACAGGACCCACTGCATGAAGATAAGCGCTGTCCTGGTGATCCTATGTGGTTACTGGCACTGCCTGTCTAATTCCCCACGCTTCAGCAGACCAGTGGAATTACATGCACAGACTAGACAATGATATCCAAAACAAACGAATGCCAAATGAAATTCCGCCAGTGTTTTCAAATGTTGATGCCAAATCTGTGTTTCCGTATCTGTGTTGATTAGAGACCTACACACTCACCATTTAATTTTCAAATTAGCTAGCATGGGTATTGCCCAAGAACTTCAGTAGTATGGTAGGCAATGAGCACATACGAAAAGAAGACCTTTCATTTCACAAGTTAAATTTAGATGCACAGGATTTAATACTTTGTGCAAAAATGTTAATGGCACATGTGACTTTTGAATGTCTAATTTCTACTCAAAGTCCAGATGACTGATAAGTAGCAATAATTTAATATAGACTGGTATTTTAGGTTCATAAAAAGATGCAAATAAAATCACAAAATGGTGCCTCGATGTGATTTATGTATTACTGGTTGCATGATAATTCTCAAGAGCTAATGATCTTCATTTAATCAACATGTTTTTCTCGTAAATCAGAATGAGACACCTGCTATTTTGGAAAGAGCAGGTTAAATAATTAAGTGTGAACAGAAAATTGCCTACCTTTGTTTATTTTTATAATAACTTAGGATATTTTGTTTATCCTTTGTAGTATAAAATATAAAAAACAAGTCCTGTCAGTCGTGTAGTTCTGTGACATTTAGCTACACCTGCTAAATTGTGGGTCCACTGCGCTGTGAAGCAAAACTCATTAACTCCATTACAATCAGGATTTAAACAAAGATGTCTAAATTCTAGCAAAGCTGTTGGATTCAGTGCAATGAAGTTGAAGCATGTGATAAATATCTCGCTGAAAAAGGCTGAGAGTAAATGTAGTGGTGGCTTACTGAATTTTTTGTACCTACTGCCATAATGATGAATATTTATTAAAATAAGAAGCATTTCTGTTGCACACAGGTACTTTAAAGTTATTACTCAGCATCATATTTTTAAGTTTAATTTCATTTTCAGTGGCAGCAAATTGATAGCTGTGAAATACGTCTTACTGTTATCTATAAGTCAGAATTTCAGAGTAGATTTAAACTGTGTACCTAAGATCACAAACTTTTGCCTTTTGCTACTCAGTAGTTAGCAGATGCTCACTCTCAGACCTACACACAAAGTAATAAAAAATAGAGGGGATTGGTTTTCACAGCTAATTAGGAATGTTTTCTACTGCATGTTCCCCATCTCAGATGGTGTACATTATCACCATCCAGTTGATTTCTAGAGGTAGAGGGAGAATTTGAGCTGTGGAGATGCCCTGTTCACTGCTAGACAAAATAGCAGCTATGTTGACAAGCATTTACACCAAGTGGCAGTGTGTTTGCGGTGCTGGAGGAGGCTTTCATCCACATGTGCAGAGTCTGAAGGAAAAGATCATGTGTACATAAAGGAACCATGTCTATTTTTGTTATTAATACTTTTTCATACTAGTAAATACATCAAAAGCATTTTTGTCATTTGAATAATTTCCTGGTTTTGTTGAGGACTGAAGATTTGGTACCATTTGTGAAATGCGGATGCACTCTGGTGCACTAGTCATGGAAGAGGCAGTAGAGAGCCATTCACATTAGACTGGATAGAATTGAATGTTCTTTTGCTCACTGAATATTATGACACACCCCAATAGATAATCAACATTATTTTCATTCTTAGATTATTCTCTCCCTGTATTGACTATGGGTCAAGGTTCAAGACAGTCAACCCATTTATTAGAGAGGAGATTTCACTTGTGTAATGGCTAATGAGGTAATTTTTTTGTGTGTGAGATGCAGTCTTATAATAGCAATGCCAGGCATGGTAAATTTGGTGATTGTCATTTTCATTACAGTAGAAAGCTTATTCTGAAGAAGTAAATAGTCATTAAAAATTAAGGAAAATGGAGCACTGAATGGGAATGTTATTTGCCACCATCATACTCTGAAAATTGGTATTTAATGGGATTTTTTTTTCTAATGGCTTTTTTTTTCTTTTGGGTCATAATATATTGTGTTCTGATTTCATTGACTAAAGTTGGAGAGTTGTGATACGTTTGTAGAAGCTCATCTCATCCTGGGTGAAACGTATAATAAGAACTGGGTAAAACTAATTTGATGGTATACGTGTATTTGTTTCACCTTTCAAGTGCCTGTGAATACTTATTTTCCACAATAGCATCTTGCAAGTTTCTTCATTAGCAAATATCTGACTCTAGACTATCCTTGCTCTCATTTAGAGTTTAGATACAACATTGCACAATCCCATGCTCTGTATCCTCTATTTTGATTATAATTTCTTCAGGATGAAGTTTACTACAGCCTGTACAATTTCCATGTACTACAGAAATTAACTGGAGAGTGGTAAATAATAAGTGTCAGCATTATCAGTGTAGAGCTGGAAATCCTACACTGTGACCTCCTTTGCCTTTGACGTCCTCTGCCGGGAGTGCCGGATTCTCAAGGGGTACATTACGCAGCTCGTTAAGGACAGCCCTGAGGCCACTTCGATATTATACTTGAGATCTTTCCACTGCAAGCCCGCAGCCTGAGCGTGATGGTCGGCATTGAGCCATCAGCTCTCGCTGAATCAGCTTGCTGAGACGCCTTCACATGGACAAAAGGGGGTGAACAAACTGCAGCCTTACAGCTGCTCCAGAGACTGATCTTCTACTGTGATATATGCACAGCCATTGAATTTTAATTTTCTCACTTGTTGGGCTTGTCTATGAAACACCAGTCACATCTAGAGCACCGCAGAAGTAGGAATGATGGTGAGCTCTAAGGAGTGTTTGAGAGGCACAGGAAGTGCGTGTTTCCATTGCAGGTTGAAATACCCGGTTTTATTTCAGAATTGTAATTATATAGGAGTAGAAAAGCATATAAATATTCCTTCCTTGAAATCACTGTATCTTATCCAAAGTGCAACCCTGCCAATTCAGTAATCTGTGTAAAATCCAGCCTGGGCCACTCTGCCCGCTCCAAAGCAGAGCCGTCTGCATCCCATCTGGCTTGTCCTCTTGACAGTCTCAGCAGAAAGGTCAACACCCGAGGCTGTCAGAGAACTGCTGCTGTATTGAGATACCTTAATATCTCTCTGGGGAAGAGGCTGGGATACGATATGTGACCAAGACTGACAATTTGTTCCCTAATTTTCTCAGTAGTCCAGGGATATGTACATTATTTGGGCAACAGCTGGCTGAGTCCATTGCCAAGCTGGCTCTGTAATGGTCCTTGGTGCAATGCAAGAGAGCAACCAGAGAGTTTTGGTTTTGTGTTTTTTTTTCATTCCTGACCAAAAATGTTTCCACATAGCTGGGAAAGGTGAGCAGTTTTGTGGGAAATTTAGGAAAAGATGGAATTTTCTGGCTGGCAAAATTACATCTACAACAGTATCTGATGTTTCACCATCACTGCGCAACATGGGGTGAGAAAACCAAAGTACTGCTTTAACTTGCCCTACTCTTCTTCTTTGAAGTTTTTAGCACCTTAAGCCCATTTTCTAATGTAAAGTCGCTATAATTTTTTTTTATCAAGAGCACACCTCAATAAAAATGTAGGTACCAGAAGGTATCCAGGAGTAATAACCTGGTGGGCCTTACCGGAGTTGCATGGCACACGAGCAGTGATGTAGCATGTAGGAAGGCTCTGTCTGATGTGAATACTGCCCCTTCTGCTCCTCTCTCTCTTGGTGCTGATTTACTGTTAATTGCATTTCAAACAAATTGGAACGGGCTAATAGACTCAAGTCTATTATCCTAGCTTTTAACACCATGAAATCATGTTTAGTGCTTTGCTCTAGTGGGGGAAATGAAGAGGCCTAGCATTTTTGTCCCAGTAACGACAGAAATACAGATGGAGTGGGGAAAGCGTGAGGAAGAATGGCAAAAATAGTCAAATCTTGTGCTTTAGTCCATCAACTGATTGCTCTTTGGGTTAGATAACTGCTTCCCATTTATGATAGTGCACACTTAGGTCTTTGCTTTTTCATTTATTTTTATTAATTTGCTTTGTAGTGCTTTGTCCAGTTGTGCTTTAAAAGTGGAGACTTTTATTGCTTTTGATTAATTATGGCATAAGTCCTATTTTCTTTCAGCTTTTTGTAATTATTAGACAGCTCCTTAAATGATTAAGTTAACATCTTCCCATCATGTGGTATATTGACCATTTCAGAAAGCTGGAGCTCAGTTGGAGCTGTGTTATCCTACATGTGCTCTTGAAATGGAGAAAATGAGACAGACCCTGCTGGGGTAGCATGGATTTGGGAAGTCTGAGTGAGCAGATCTGTGTAGATCTCCCAGAGTCCCAGGGAAGTAGGAAAGAACTGCAGAAAAATTTCTCCATCCAGGGAGACTGGAGAAGAAATAGATAGCTCCAGCAAGGTGTTTCTGCTGTCTGCCATAGATGGCAGGACCAAACCCCCAAGGGGTTGCGATTTAAATTACCAGTTAATAAATTGGTAAACTTGTAGGAAAAACTTGGAAATTTCTAAATTAGAACAGCTTTGTGTTATCATTGCAGTGCATAGAAGAGGAATGTATCTTTCAAAACCACGGGTGTGATAGTTTAATTTTGCTGTGAAAACTAAGCTGATGGCACCTGGATTCCACAGTGTGTCTGGGTAGAGCCCCGGTACAGTCACCAGGACTTTATTCAGCGACATTCTCTGTGATGACATGCATTTCATCCTGTACAGCTAAATCTTTGGTGTCTTCGTGAACTAATTCAGCTCCTTCCCTTGTGTTTACATCTTTCCAACACATGTACAGAAATGACTTGCTTAGGCAGTAGAGAGTCATGTTCTTCCAGGTCAGCCGGTTGCAGGCATTGCTACCTGTGGCTGATGGTCACTGTCCACCTTCTTCCCTCCCACAGCTCTGCAGTGAATGCTTTAGTTCAAACTCAAGAACTCAAGTTTAACTGCACTATATATTTCACTATTCTATTTTTTTCTTGTAAATCAATCCCCCGATGGATTTGTTAATATTCAGGATCTATCTACTTCCTCAGTCCCGCCTGAATTATCTGGGCCAGTCCGGAGTGGCTGGTCACTTTATGCTGGAGTTGGAGAAGGTAGGACGATAGATTTTGTGTGAACGCCTGCAACTCCTAGTTTGTGCTAGTTGCTCCTTTCTGCACAAATACACAATATGCAATAAAGCATAATTAAAAAAAAATCCAGGTTGGTTTTGGTTAGGCTGATTAGTCCATCAATGTCAGCATAACAGTCGAGATCTGCTCTCTCTCGAGCTCTGCCATGTTAATATAGTTCTGTGCAATAACTGAGAAGTCCACCTTCTCAGAAGAGCTGATGTGTTTGTGTCTGGTGGGATGCTGCTGTGACTGTGCTGCTTCCATTTCTGTAGCTACTGTGCCATAAGATCTGCGCCTGGTTTTTGCTTAGTTTGTGTTGGGCGTTAGAAGGGAAAGGCAAGGAGACCACCTGTGGAAGTCAGAAAGTACAGGATTCGCCTGTGTCTACAACTTTGCAAACCATTTTGAATAGGGAATCTTCTGTATAATGAAAGATTGTCTAGAAGAGTCACAGTTTACATTATAAAACTAGTGCAAAATAAATGTTTTCTTGAAAGCACTGCTAACAAGAGCCTAACCTTTTAGAAAAGCAGCTGACATGTGACTTATCTGGCATATTGAAATTTGGTCTGTATCTGTAATATCTTTGTAAATGACTATTTTATTTAATTAGCAAACACTTAATTAGACAAAGATTTGTCTAGCACCTCCTGTTCATTAAATCAGAAAGCATTCTCTATTTTAATTAGCATGACATTTTCTATAATCAATTTAATGAAAAGCCATCTGCAGTTCTAATAATACTGTGTATAGCAAAGGCTGATTGACATATATGTTGATAGCAAGGTATCAACCTTCTCATGTTTGTATTTTTAAAAAGTGTAAAATATAAGGAAAAGGAGGACTCTGACTTGCTAATGCTGCTATTTGTGCTGCAAAGCAGAATTTTATTTAAACAAACCAAAGCTTTGTAAATACTTTTGATGGGAAAACAAACATTTACAATCTTCAGGTTAACACTATCAGTAATTTCAAAAGACTGCCCTGAGGCCTCCTTACTCTAGATATTTTGTGGAACAGATTTTCAGCATTACTTGGATGTCCCTCCTTCTCTTTCCTTCACTTTTTGGATGCTACTAAAGCTCTCAGGACTGTTTGGGAGATTGCCTTAACATCCCATGGTTTCTGTGCACAAAATGTCCTGAGCACTGACGCTGCTGTATTGCCAGCAACATCCCTGGGCCCTGCCCTGGAACAGGAGCCCCAGGGCTCATCAGCTGGGCCTCTGCCGGCCGAGCGAAAGGCGGGCTCTGCTAGAGGGATGGGAGGATGCATCTGCTCCTCTTGCTATGGTACTTGCTGGATAGGGAAAAGCCCCAGATTTGGGTCCCTGTTCTGTATTATCATGAGAACAGAGAACAAAGTGGACAAAAGCCCATCAGATTTCTGTAAAGCTCATAATTTGTAAGTGAGGGGAGGTTAGGATGTGCATACTTAATGAACGGCAGTGCCTACTACTCCTGGGCTCCCTTAGGCAACTAGCTTAGGCTAAGATTTACAGTGCTGTGTACAAATTAACCAGCAATTAGCTGTCTATGCTCTGTGTACCTTCTTTATAAATATTTTTTTTCTTGAAACTATTCAATATCAGTATTAGTAAATTCTAAAACACTGTTGAGCCAGGTCCTAGCAAGTTGGACTTGGCATGTCTCCATTGAAATTGATGGATCCACACAAGTTTATCTCAGGAGTTACCATGAGATAAACCTTATTATCAACAAACCCCCCAAATTCAGCAAATACTCTACCGAAGTATTTTTGTTTGGCAAACAAAATTTACATTAACATTACTGTGAATTTAGTAGGAGCTAGGGTTGTTTTTTTTTTGTTTGTTTTTTTTTTTTTTTCCCCAGGGACTACTATTGATTCTGTTACTCCTTGTCACTATTAGCACCCACAGCGATTATTCAAGTTAATTTCAGTGAACATGGTGGCAATGTAGATTTACAAGCTAGGCAGCTTTTGGTTTTATGATAAGCTGGGATTGCTGTGATGACTGTTAAAAGCTAGAGGAAAACCACAATGTGTATTCACAGGTTAAAATTCACAGTTTAAAATGTCTGTGAATAGAATAGAATAATATCCAATAAAACAAACCCACAACACAACTCTCGCATGGCTAACAGGAAGCATGCACAGAATATCGGAGGCTCAGACTCATGAATCTCCTAACTCCCATGGCTTTAGTGAGCCTAAGCTGCCTCTTTTAAGTTTTCATGAAGTCTCAGAGTCCATTCAGGGCAACGTTCTTGCTCTTATGCTTTATCAGGGAATCCCCACTTGTTCCTGAAGCTGTTGGACCTTTCCAAGTACAACAGTGATGACTTAGTACTTTGTTAACTGGACATGTCTCATACCTCCATTGGTCTGGGATCTCTTGTAATATATCCCAGATTCAGAGACCTATAGAAATTGTGAAACATTTCGTGTCATCTTTGTTCATTCACAGGTAGGACATGACTGGCTTTCTCTTGCCTCTTAGAACTGAAATGCGCAGTTAATAAGTGTGTCAATAGTTTAAGGCACACAGGGATTCTCTTGGAGAGCCTTCATGGGAATATAAGAAAAATAAATGTGATAAGTAGCCTGGAGTTTTTTGTGTCATGTGCAGGTCTGAATATGCAGTACCACCAATAAAAGAAGAAAACTTCCAACTACTAAAAAATCGGATCAATATTAAGGTGAAAGTGAAGAGGACTAAAAATCAATAGATTTTTGTTTCTCAATGTGCTATTGATGGTCTGTGTGACCTGTGGCAAATGACCTCAGTTCCTTGTGTATCTTCTTTATCTATTACCTTTTGTATTGTCTTTTCTAATTCTTTGGAGCAGGAAACTGGCTCTATGTAATAAAGTTTTTAACGCAACACACTTGTGCATCTGTAAGTGAGGAAAAGGTTGGTTTCTGAGGAAGTAGTTATCCTACTTAATATTAATTGTATCCTTGTGAAGTAAGGTGCAATAGCTGTCTTTAAGTAAATCTTGTTTTTCAAGTTGGTGAAAGAACAAGTAATGTTCATTTGGGGAATGCTGGTGAAAGAGAATAAAGAAACAGCTCAGTGGACTAACGTCACCCAATTGTTGTTTGAAATAATTAGATAATTTATTTGGTAAAGCAATTGCAGTCTAGATACCACTTCTTATAGCACTGCTTACAGATACAATCATTCCGAGTAAAGGTAATAGAGGCTGGCTCTAAACAATAGTAAGTTTTTAAGTGTTTCGAATATGGAGGTTTAGTCACAACTTAGGTTTGCTTTAAAGTATATGGTGACTTGTCCTTTCAACCCAGTCTGTGTAATTTAAATTACAGGACAAGTTGTTTAAGTTCAGTGACATGTGAAATCAGAGCTTATACTCATCAAATAAATCACCACCATTCAATGTCCTGCTTTCAGAAAGCTGTATTGTTAAAAGCCATATAGACTCTGGGCCAAATTCTTACACTAGCATAATTCAAGGCTTGATCTTCAGTGATGGTGATATAATTAAGGGTGGAAGTTAGTCCATTTTTTTCCCCAAAGTAATACAGTATTTTTCATTAGAATTTAAAAGGAGCTGAATTTTTTTAGAGAATGTGAACTTATATGATGCCATGTGAAGCTAGTTGGAACAGTGAGTGCTGCAAATTAATTCTGTAGCATTTAGGACGTGGCAGAATATTGTCAATTCAATAAATGAGGGTAAAGAAGTTCTTGCAGAATTGATGGGGGTCAAGCTGCTTGTCAAATACGAAAAGTTTTGCATTGATTTCTTTGCATCTTATGATATTTTGCCTGTACTTTGACATTCCCTGGAACAATATATATTAGGCCAGGCACAGTATAGAGCTGCATCCCCTGCAAACAACACGTAGCCTGATCCCGTGCAGAACATTAACCAGTGTTGAACCTATAACAGGAACAGCTTTAGTAAAACTATTTATATGCTGCTGCCATTTTAAAAATACCTGAGATGTGATGATGCCATATTTATGTATCACTGAGGGCTATATTTATGATATTGATATATACGTCCAAACTGATTTAAATCGTGTGGCTTAGTCGTTTCAGCAGAACAGAACATTTGTTCCACATTCTTTGCTAGAGATAGAGCACAAGATGAAAAGATTTACTTTTAAAAACATACAATAGCATAAGAATTTGGAAATTTAGCCTCACGATAAAATAAATTATTGTTGGTTCTACAGCTAATACAATTTTGTAAGAGGATGTAATATTTATGTTACTGGCTCAGGTAAAATCATTATGCTGCAATGACCACAGAATAATTTTGGTTTTGAAGTTTGTTTTCATGTAATATTTTATTTAATGTTGCGTAATTTGCGAAAGCCAAATAAGTTGTAGAGAACCTGTTCAGCGGCAGGTTTGGTTTACAGTGCAGTATGTCCACTAGGCAGCCTCCCTTAGAGTCAGGTTTAGAAATGAGCTCAAAATAAAGGTGGAGTAAATTCTTCCAAAAAACAGTTAACTATAATAACAGCTGAGCCTCCCATACATTTTTCTGTCTATCATCAGAGCAACTGCTGAATCACCAAATTTGTTACCTTATTCAACCAGCCATCAAATTTGTCTTCTAATAAAACCAATGCGTTTAACTAAACTAAACACTGCAGTTCTGATGAAAAACCTTAAATATGCAACAAAGAGAATAAGAAAGATATTTATGGCAATCTTTTCCCCTGCAATCGAGTGAATCAATTTGGTAAGCTGCACCCGAACCATCTCAGCAGGTAAATTAGACCACCCGTGGCAGGGTAAGGTGGGGAGGGGAGAAAGAGAGGTAGTCCATTTTGTCTGCCTGGGAAAAAATTATCTTCTGAGATTTGTGGAGTTTGCATGCTGTGCCTCTGAGCATCATACCAGGCATGCACCCCCACGGATGTTCTGAATGAGGCTGCAGCACTAACCAACCCCAGTATCCCATCTGCAGCCGAGATCAATATTTGATAGTTTGTAGGAAAGTGGAGTAGTAGGCACAAACAGGAGACGAAATATGCATCAGAAGGAAAAATAAATAACCCTTGATCCCACAGGCAGTCAAATAAAAAGCCAAAGGTTTGAGATTTTTATTAAAATTGTCTTAGCACAGATCTACAAACATGAGTTATATTGTGCAGACAATCCTGTATTCCCAAAGATTCATTGCAGAAGTGGATAGAATCATAGAATCATAGAATGTTTTGGGTTGGAAGGGACCCCTAGAGGTCATCGAGTCCAACCCCCCTGCAGTCAGCAGGGACACTGCTAACTAGATCAGGCTGCTCACAGTCCCATCCAACCTCGCCTTGAATGTTTCCAGGGATGGGGACTCCACTACCTCTCTGGGCAACCTGTTCCAGTGTTTTACCACCCTCATTGTAAAGAATTTCTTCCTTATATCTAGCCTAAACTTACCCTGATTTAGTTTAAAACCATTACCCCTTGTCCTAACACAGCTGGCCCTACTAAAAAGATTTTCCCCCTCTTTCCTATAGGCCCCCTTTAGGTATTGAAAGGCCGTAATCAGGTCTCCCCGCAGCCTTCTTCTCTCTAGACTGAACAAGCCCAACTCTCTCAGCCTGTCCTCATAGGAGAGGTGCTCCAGCCCTCGGATCATTTTTGTAGCCCTCTTCTGGACCCTCTCCAACAGTTCCATGTCCTTCTTGTGCTGAGGGCTCCAGAGCTGGACGCAGTACTCCAGGTGAGGTCTCACCAGAGCAGAGTAGAGGGGCAGAATCACCTCCCTCGACCTGCTGGCCACGCTCCTCCTGATGCAGCCCAGAGTACGGTTGGCCTTCTGGGCTGCCAGGGCACATGGCCGGCTCATATCCAGCTTTTCATCCACCAGCACCCCCAAGTCCCTCTGGGCAGGGCTGCTCTCGATCCTTTCTCCCCCCAGCCTGTATTGATACTGAGGGTTACCCCATCCCAGGTGCAGGACCTTGCACTTGGCCTTGTTGAACCTCATGAGGTTCACACAGGCCCAGCTCTCCAGCCTGTCCAGGTCCCTCTGGATGACATCCCGTCCTTCTGGTGTGTCAACTGCACCACTCAGTTTGGTATCATCTGCAAACTTGCTGAGGGTGCACTCGATCTCACTGTCTAAGTCATTGATGAAGATGTTGAACAGCACCGGAGATGATGAGAAAATCAAGAGAGGGAGTTAAATCCAGAGATTCCAGGCCAGAAGAGATCGCAACTGCCATCCAAACTCAACCTTTTATATTTTTACCCACATTCAGACTAAACTAATTCTTGACATAAAGATCGAAAGCATATCTTTAAGAAAAAACGTCCCAGGGCTGCTGATTCTGTCATCTTCTTTGCTGAGCTGTTCCACACATCCCAACCTCCCTACCTGTCATCAACTTTTCCCTAACTATATATATATATGACCTAGATATCTTTGAACTTTCTCATTGTTAAGCTGAGTAATTTTAACCATTCCAAGCTTACATTTTTATGTTTGCCTTCTGATCCAGAGTTACACTGATAATTTCTTAGCACTCCTCTTCACTCGTTCCCCATTCTCACAGCGTGCATTCCAGGAACTGGACATTTTACAATAGTGTCAGTCTCGCCAGAGGTGTGAGCAGAGGGAAGATCCCCCTAGGACTTTTACTTGTGATCCACTTATGCTGAAGAATTCCATCAACTCTTTTTGCCATGATAGTGCACTGAGAACACGTAGGACAGTATTTTTCCGTGTAAGCCCATAAGCTTTTCTTTCCATCACTGCTCTTCAATTCCAGTCTCCCATCTACAAGAATTATCGGTTAACCAGGTGAGACAGATCACTTGGTAGGAGTACCCTGTCTTTCTATTTATTTTTCTTACTGGTACTATTTTTAATCATTGTAATGTGTTTCCCATTAATTCTCTGTAAGGTAGCTTTGGAATCACAATGTCATAAAATAAATCAAAGATCTTGAAGAAAACCCAATATACAGTTTCAGCATAGTTGCCTCTATGAAACATAACCCCGTCAAACTTTGTTTAACCAGATCTATGTTCCATAAAATGCTGTTGGGTTTTAATTATATTGCTAGCCAGTATTTTGTAGGAAGAATCCTGGATTTATTGTGCCATATTTTATTTGGGATTGATGTGAGGATAACTTATGTGCAGACCCTTAGGTGTCTGTCTTCATCTTTTAGTAGCACAGAATAATCATATCAGCCATCCAATGCTCTGGAGTTTCCAAAGTTTTCAGAAATTTGAGAACTATTATGAGTAGGAAAGTTTCAGTGAGTTGTTTTAAAGACTGTTTTGTGTACATCATCCAGGGCTGGTGACTTGATAACTCACGGACTTGATAATTCATGTTCTTTCTAGAAACTTCCTCACATTCTCCTTTGCTCAAGAAAGAATGCCTTCTATTTTAGTGATGTCCTTAGATGGATAATGTGGCTCTTCAGTGCTGCAATTTTTGGCCAGCTAAGAGGTTTTTACTTGATACTACTCTTTGTTTAAAATTAAACGAGAATTTCTGTGAAGTAGGAACTCTACTTCTCTGAATGGCTTTGTGAAGTGTCAGGGATCACTGAACTTCTTTGTGGTGAAGACACCAAGATAATCAACCAAATAAATCAATCAGCTGTGTACATGGACAGTGTTAAGGACGAGGTGTTACTTTCTTCTGTAGACCTTTTGAGCCTGAGTTACAAAAATTTCCAAACAAATGTATGTTTATGGCTCTTATTTACATTTGAGCTATCAATGAAAAAACTCATAATTGTGTTGTGTGACCACCAACATTATCCAGCCTGAAAAGCTGTTGACTGGAATGATACTTCCATATAAACTAATATGATTACTTTTGAAGACTGTATTTGTGTTCAACGCTTGCATGGTGTTTTGATATAATCTTTCATCTGAGATTCTCCACGCATCTTGCAAGCGTTCATTTAATTTATGCACTTCAGGAGTTAACTACTGAATCCAATATAGAGATGAAAGCCCAAGTTCAGTGAGAGGTATAATTACTGTCCAGAAAAGGCTGCTTTTTGAAGAAGTCTGACTCTCAGTTTTCTGTTCTGATAATTTGAATAAAATTTCTTCTAACTTGAGAACAAAGGCATTAATTTATGTCATTCACAGTCTTTGTAATTCCAAGTGCTGTTTCACACCGTGTGTATGACTTGCAAGAAGAGCCCTAGGACTGTGGATTTTACTCATGGTCCAGTTAGCAATTTTAAGGGAAAGTTCTTTATTTGGGTGAAATGTTCTTGATAGGATTAGTTAGTGAGGCATGATACTATAAATCCTGTTGGCTAAATGTACGTGGCATGTAGAAAAGTAGATGACTGAGAAGGGGTTACATTCTGACACTGGATTTGGGGAGAGTATTAGTCTCACCTGCGGACCAGAAATGCGTTGTTCAGAGCACTGTTCAAGCAGGGGGAATGAACATGGCTCGTTGTCGCCAGCTGTTCAATGCCTCTGGGTTTTACAACCCATTTCCCACATTATGGTTTACTCATAACTGGGGACAGCTCTTTCTCCAGACAACTTTATTTTTTCTAGAATATTGCCTAGCTCCATGGTACAATATCTTTGGGGATTTTCAGTGCTAGGGTACCTAAAAGGTTACATGCAAAAAAAACCTAAAAAGAAATTGCAAAAACGTTGATGATGAGTAGTAGCCAGTGACCTGAAACCACACTAACTTTCTACAAAATGTTACCTTTCTTTATTCAAAGTGAATACTTGAAATCTTTTTCCTTACAAGAAGTTTCTATTAATTCTACTCTTCACAATCTAATTTGGCTTCCTAAACAACAGCTCTCATAATCCTGTCCTAAACTCTATCAATCCCACCCCACTTCCCAGCCATGATCCTAAAATAGTTTAGTAAGCTTTTAAAATGAAGCTTCATTAATTTTACAGAACATACCAGAGGACATTCACTAGTGCTGTACATCTAGAGTTTCTGTGCAGTCAATTAAAATACAGCTACATTTTTCTGAATAAGCGAAGCATATTTTTTATGATAGCATAACATTTTTCTCCAGTTATGTTTACTTCCCACTTCATAAAATTCAGGGATCTGTAATGAATTTCTCAGACATTATTGAGGATTTGTAAAGTTCTTTTGTGTTTCCTTTAGGCTTAATTGAGAACGTCCCTTATGCTTTCTACATTTTTATAACAAAATCGTTTCATTTGATTAAATATAAATCTTTTACATGGGTTTTAAATAATGTGAAGGAATCAGCATTCAATCTTTTCAATCTCGTATTAGAAATAGTGGGAAATTTGGAACTTTTTTTTTTTTAAAATCAAGGCTTATGTAGTTATTGTGTATTTCTTGGTAATTTTGCAAGTATTGATACGAACAGATGCAAAGCCTTTTTCATAGGAGCCACAATTAATTTTGTAAATTTTTTTTCTTTAGTTCAGGTGTATTCAATTATTTTTCTTACAGAAACTTATAAATCAAGTAAGTGGTAGAAAGAAAAACTTACAACAGTTTATCCCACAGTGTTTTAACTGTTCTACAAATGGACCTATTTAGCTTTAACCCTCCTTTGCTGGCATTCATGTTATGTGATGATCTGGTATTCTGTGGCCCAGCACTAACCACACAGGACGTGGACTGTCTTTAGATATAGTTCATATCTTTGTCAATCCAGTTACCAGAGAGATACAGAACAGTACAGAAGTTTTTTTAGAATCACTTCTAAGAAGGTATGTGAATATGGTGTCCAACAAAAGCTTTTTTCTTTGCAAAACTTCACTTTGGTATATGGCCCTTTTCATAGTGAGTATGCTTGGACCTTAAGGTGTCAGGGTGACAGTGATATCTAGGTGAGAGCGGTTTTACATTCAAGATGTCACTTCATTCACAGCTATCTCATTTTTGCTACTGAAAATATTTCCATTTAAGTAAAACTCTATTTTTGGGTGAGGTGAACATGCTATATGGCATAAACTGATATTTTTGAAGCTCATGAGGCAAATCAACAAAACTAGATACTATGAGTGCAATTCTTCTCTCAGTCTCATTTACGTATTGTAATAAAGATATTCTAATGACTGTAACATGCTGGTTTTCTCTACAGATGTATTAAATAATGTGTTTGCTAACAGTGAATGCCTTTGTTGTTGCAGATACAGCAGTGGTGTATAAAAATAGGAATGGACATGTTGTTGAACTGAATGTAGAAACAAATACAACTACATTATTATTGGAAAATACAACTTTTGTAAGTAATATATATTATTTACTCATTTCTTAGTGGATGTCTGCTAGCATTTTTCCTGCAACAGGAGTGAGAGAGTATACTATTGAAAGGTTACAGAAAAAAATGTTTATAACCTAGAGTAGATTATATATAAATGGAAAGTATAGTCCATTCCTCTGTCAGTGCACGATGTCTGGCTGAAGTTATTTGTTGTTTTATTTAACCTATGTGTAAATAACCAAGATGTTGGAGGCTATGTTGCTGGCTGTAGTCCATGCTTTGTTCAGGCCACTTGAAGGATCATGCCTGGCATATGTGCTGGTGAATCTACCTGATGTCTGTTATAATAAGAGATTTCATAAAATGGGGGAACACTACTCAAAATGTCAAGAGCTTTTCCCTATTAGAAAAGGGAAAAAGTGTTCAAAAGTCAGATGAATATTTTCCTTTAAGCAATTAAATATGCAAAGAAAAATCTATTTCCTAGTCCTGTTAATCTCTGGTTTACGTGTTCCTCTATGCTTTAATGGCAAACTAGATGGTTGGGGATTATTCTTTTTGACCAGTAAACAGTATATACATGAGTGGTTTGCGTATGTTTCTGACTATCAGTAATTGCTAAGAAATGTTTTAATGCCTTAGTCTACATTTTCTTTTGCTTTGCTTGGTGCTGTTGTTCTCAGTGATACCACTTACATCATACCCTGTAATTCTTGTTTATCAGGGTTTTGCAGCATAAACATATAGCTTGTCAATCTTTCCTCATAAATACTCCATGCAGACCACTGGCTGTTACTGTTAATCCCTGTATTTTTAATTTAGTAAAATCTTTTGCACCTGCAGACCCCAAAGGATGACTCCCTTTCATCAGTGGTCTTTGACAAAAGCTGATTTTATTCCTGGTCTGTTCCTGGCCTTTGCTGATACAGATTCCTCATTTCAAAGCATAAAGCCCCTGGTGACCTTTTCTTCTAACTCCTCGAACTAGAAAGAGGAGAGCAGAAGTTCAGGAGAAAGAACTTGAAGCTGACTTCCTAGGTCAATGTAAAGATGAAGGAGAAGGGAGGAGAGAATTGTATTTTAATGGCATGTGTATGTGGGGCTCCCTTTCTGTAAGCTGCACCCTTCCATATGCTGGGATGTGCCTCAGGGTACCTCCTACCCCAAAAAAGACAGGCAGACACAATTAAAAGTGGGTGAAAAGGTGATTTTCTGTAAAGTACGAACCACAAAGTATTGCAGAAGCATTTTTCCTCTTAACTGGGTATGTGTGTGTGAGCACTTGTCTGGCTAAGTAGAGGATTAACTGTGTCAGGCCTACACATTGCCTTTAGTGTATAACTTGACTGCAAGCAGCTGCTTGGACATCCCTGGCTATAAAACTTGACTTTAATGACAAGACTTGAGTTTCCTCACAGATGAATTCATATGCTTTTGGCTGCAAGTATTTGGCTCATGCGATGTCAAGTGTAATGCCAGCATGACAGGCTATTCAGGCCATTATGCTAAACCAGTCTTGCCAAGTAATGATGGATCAGTATGGACAGGCTGCTTCACACTGTGAGCATCGCCTCTACTCACAAAGTTGCTCTTTTCTGGGATTTTTATGGAACTGATTTATCCTTAAGTCGTGCAGACTGAGAGAGCTCTAGATGCTTGATACCTCCTCTTAATTAGAAATGTGGGAAACTGATCCTAAGTGGATAATATTCACGCAACCATTTAACAATTATATATGGAACAGAGACAAATAAAAACCTAAGTGTGTTTTTTCCTGAAAGCTCCTCTTTGTACTCAGTCAAAAGCTAAGAGTGTTAGAGGTAAAGTGAATTCCAGCAATGATCATTCATATGGAAGTAGAATAAAAAGCTGAAAACAGGGCAGAAGACTCAGTAAGTTTGTTGGTGTGTGTTTGGCAGAGAGAAATGGGAAATGTTGCTGTGCCAAGTTGTCTGTTGACAAGGTGGCCAGCAATCCTAACAGATCATAACATTACAGAGGCAGACTGTATGGCTGAAATCAAAAGCTGTCCTGTTCTTCTAAGCTCCACTGTCCCCAAATTCACACTGCTAAATGTGCTCTTCCAAAGTTAGACACCTGGATCGTTAATCAAACATTTTCCTCGCTCAATGTCACATCTGCTTAATCACTGGTGCATAATTAGAATGGTGCTGGTTTAATGACTTTGCAGAGATGTCTTGTATTAATGAAAAATACAGCACAGATCCAACATCAGCAGTGGCAATGCAAGTTCCCTCATTCTTCCCTATCAAAGGGTTTTAGTCATGGAAGAGTCACCTTTCGATGGAAGTTATTAGCCTGCTTTCAATCTGCGTTCCCTCTCCTGTTTGCCTCTCTGCTCAAGCAGCCCGCAGAAGTGGCAGGTTTTTCTTAGTAATGTTGATAATTGTCCATTGAAAATTGAACTGCCATGATAAACTCATTGCACAGAGGCAAGGGGCTAGTAATGGCTCTTTGTCACTACTGATTGGGCTGTATTTGAATCTGCAGCTCAAGAGATTTTCTTTTTTCCTCATTACTAATTTGCTAAAGCAGTCTTCCACTGTGTACAGTTCACTGGCTCCTCTTCTGCATCTTAGAGACTGCCGTTTTTGTGCAAAGTACATTTCTTTTATCCTTCTTTGTGTTGCTTATTGTCTAGAAGTCAAAGATAGCCCTACTGAAGAGCCACTATGCTCATGATGCATGTGTATCAGCAAAAAAGCAGACTGAAGTGTTTTAAAAAACATGTATGTTATATATATATAAAAGATTTTTTAAAAAAAAAATCACTTTAAAAAAAATACCTTTTAAAATAGCCATGTAGCTGGAAGGAAGAAGGGCTAGTGTTTTGTCATTCTAAGATGCCTGTTTCTCTTCCATAGGGAAATATCTATCCAAAGTTCCTGAGTTTAAAGGTTGTTTTTTTCCCAGTTTCATTAGGTTTTATTCAGACAGTAGAAGAAATTACTGCTCTCCATTTGTCCTTTCCAAATTGAATCCTTTTCTATAATCAATCTATGAGTAAAACAATCTGGCCTTTGTATAATTAAACTATTAGCAAAGCAGTATTATGGATACCAAATACATTGACACAAGTGAAAAGAGTAGCTTGTAAAGCCCAAAGAATATCTATTAGCATCTCTAGAGATAATAATTGAAAGACATTTTCTAATACTATTTGCCCTTTGAGTCTATTCATGTAGTGTGTCCTGTTCAAGCTGTCTAATAAACAGTTAATATTCTGAGCCAGTGGCATATAAAAGTTAACAGCTGGGGGCTGGGAAAGTCTAATAAAAGGAGCCAAAAAATGCCCTAGACATTAATCACTGTGTGGCATCCTGATGTTTGCGATGCTGGCTCAATACGTGATTACAATATGTTCTCGATCATCTGAGGTGCCTATCACCCTGATTGTAAGTGACATGCCTACCAGTCTTCAGCATTTAGCAATACTTTATTACACATTATAGTTCCAAAATAATTAACATTGTGCCAAATTTATCTAAGTAATTTCAGTGTTTAACAAGCATTTTTTTTATACCTTTTGCTGTCAACTATTGCATAAAGTCACGAAGAGCAGGTTACCAGTTCACATGCAACCCAGCCATAAGATCACAACCCCATACAACACTACAGGCTTGAGGATCTGGGGGTACTGGTTGACAGACGGCTGAATATGAGCCAGCAGTGTGCCCAGGGGGCCAAGGGGACCAACGGCAGCCTGGCTTGTATCGGGAATAGTGTGGCCAGCAGGAGCAGGGAAGTGATCGTGCCCCTGTACTCGGCACTGGTGAGGCTGCACCTTGAATACTGTTGTTCAGTTTTGGGCCCCTCACTGCAAGAAAATAGATTGCGGGGCTGGAGCATGTCTGGAGAAGGTGGAGTTGGTCTCCAGCAGGGTGGGTGTTGGTCTCTTCTCCCAAGTAACAAGCAATAGGACAGGAGGAAATGGCCTCAAGTTGTGCCAGGGGAGGTTTAGATTGGACATTAAGAAAAATTTTGTCACTGAAAAGGTTACCAGGCACTGGAACGGGCTGCCCAGAGGAGTGGTTCAGTCGCCATCCCTAGAGGCCTTTAAAATATGGGTAGACGAGGTGATTAGAGACATGGTTTAGTAGTGGACAGGTACGGTTGGACTTGATGATCTTACAGGTCTTTTCCAACCAAATAATTCTATGATTCTCAGATCTGGCTAAGCTGGAGAGGAGAGCATGGAGGACCACATGGTTTTTTTTTGCTGAGGGGAGGTTGTCCATCCGGTCTCTTATCATGCTTCTAGTTCAGCCTCTCTAGTCTGTTTTACAATCCTTGAACCCAAAATGAAAAAAAGCAAACAAAGTGATGAGAGAAAACATGTGTAGGGACTGTGTCCATGCTTTCCAAATGTGTTGTATCCTCTGAAAGAAACCTTTAGAAATTTTGCCTTCATTTCTCCCATGTAAAAAAACCTGCAATAATTATGAAAATGGTAAGGCTGTTATTTGTTAGCCCTCAGTTCCACTGCTTTTGTGGTGGATGTATGCAAAATGATTCAGATGCCATGCATACACCCTAACAAACACTCAGCCCAGCATCCTGGGTCAGAAATGAATCTAGCATAACTCCTTAAGCCTTTCGAGTGCATATGTTGAGATAAGTTTTGAATCATCAAATAAGATGCTATCAATTTGTTTGCAATTCCCAATGATAGAAGTATGATTGTTTTCAGTTTGGAAACTCTAGAACAGAATCACAGAATCACAGAATGGCAAGAATTGGAAGGGACCTCAGGAGATCATGTAGTCCAACCCCCCTGCTAAAGCAGGTTCACCTAGAGCATGTTACATAGGACGTCGTCCAGGCGGGCTTTGAGTATCTCCAGAGAAGGAGACTCCACAGCCCCCCTGGGCAGGCAGGGTCTTGTATTGACAACAGCCTCCCCCTGGCTGTATGCTGTGGACTCCTCTTAAACCAGCAATTCCTGACTTGCTCTCCCCCTTGATTTTGGTGCTTTTCCACAACTCTTTTCAAGCTCCAGGGGAAGCTGCATTGTGGTGCACAGCAAACAAGTATTACTAAGTTGCAAACCTGTTTCCCGGGGCTTGCCAGGAGTCGGCCCTGGAGTATGTTGTATTGTTATATTACTGTGGACCATCTTTTACACAAGGATGGAGCGAGAAGGATTACTTCTTGCTGCCTGCTAATTAGGGGATGGCATCAGAAGGGTGAGCAGAGCAGGAGTAGTCTTGGCTCATGAATCATGATTAGGCTATGGCAGCCCAGCTGTGAAAACCCTGTGGAGGCCTTGCAGCCAGAAGCAGAGGATGAGAGTTTTAGTCCGAGCAGAGCTTTTGGCAGGGGCTGTTTTGTGCTGTTTTACATAGCATGTTCATAAACTGCCCTTCTTGTTGATAGTTCTCTTCTTTTTGATTTTTTTGTTTGTTTGTTTTGTGTTCCTGACCACCACACCCCCTTCTTCTTTTGATGGGAAACACAGTGTGGCATCTTAATGCAATTATAGTTCCTTTGTTGATTAATGTAGATTTAATTGCAAGAGTAGTTTACGTGCTTCTATTTTAAGAGCCTTGCGTAAGAGATTAATGAAAGGGTGAATAATGGTAAATACATTAAACAACATTATATAACCACATAAATAATAGTAATTGTTGCAACACTGGACATTTTAATGACCTACACATGTTGTAAATAGGTGGTTATGAACATTGTAACATTATCTCTGTTCTCCCATGCTCCTCTAAATGTTAAATAACCCCCTCAGCAAAACCTTTTCAGTAGAGGGGTTTTTATGGGTTAGGGTTTATTGTTGCAGTGCACCACTGTGCATAGCGATGGGAAAGCCTGACAGATGGAAGGGTTTGCAGTCACTGTGGTTTGGTGGTGGCCGTTGGATTTTGTCCAAGTGAAGGAGGTTTCAACACACAAAATGCAGGGGAGAGTGCTCCAAACTGTCAAGTCAGGGTAGCTCTGTGGGGGATCTTTCTAAATAATACTCCTGACGAGATCATTCCTTGATACAGA
This sequence comes from Butorides virescens, assembly GCA_017310255.1. Taxonomy (NCBI): domain Eukaryota; kingdom Metazoa; phylum Chordata; class Aves; order Pelecaniformes; family Ardeidae; genus Butorides; species Butorides virescens. The sequence goes on from JADKXX010000049.1 coordinate 147,537, forward strand.
AAATAGTTAAGGGTTAACTATACCAAAGATGGGGAAGGATGGGGCGGGGGAATTGTGGTTTATTTGTTAGAGGTTATTTTCTGCTAGGGAGGCAATGTTGTCAGGCTCCCCTTAGCTCTGTTCATGCCAGTTTTGTATCCTACAGTCACCTCTCCATGTGTGAAAGCATCTTGGGACTGCATGAGGAGCTTCAGGTGGGTTTGGGGGATTTGGTTTGTGGTTTTCAGAACCACCCATCCAGGATGTCTATTATGCATGGGGTAGAGTTCAGCTTAGATCGTGTTTTAAGGCACATTCATATCTTATACTGGATAGGAAACCTGAGTGTTAACAGTTACAACACAGCGTTGCAGTAGTTTTGGATCTAGATTAAATGCTTGGGTGACACAAGAAATAGTGCAATAAGAAATGTAACCTTGGAAACACAAGTTTTTCAACATTCTAATTATCCTGCGTTTTCCTAATTACAACCTGACTCTCTTCTCAGAGGTCTCCTGTTTTTACAGCTACGGGGCTTGCTCTTCTGCTAAGCTCTGCTCTCAGGTGCTCTCTCATCTAACCTCTCCGTGATCCATCTTCGCCTTTCAGTCACAGCAGTGGTAATGGAAGGAAAATCCCATTGCTCCCTTGATTACTGGTACCACCCGAGGAAACTGCTACATGCCAAATGCCTCGTCATTTTGCAGCTAGCATATTTCTGTCCCATCTGATTCCTCTTATGCATTGCCATTTGGTCAATGCCTGTCTGATAAGTTGAGCTGAATACTTATGAATGCTAATGAACTCCCATACATCGCTATTCAGTTATACCAGTAAGTTAAAATTCTGATACAGATGCAGGTATGTGATATAGAGAGATGTATAATTTCCTAAGTAGTAGTATTGACACCAAGCTTTAAAGTAACAGTCTAGAGGTCTTGAAATATTTTATTCTGGATGAAAAATAAATAGTCTTAAAGCCTAAATGTGTGTTAAGTGAGCATTAATCAATAACTGGAGAAGGATAAATAATGGGATTGTAGAAGATGTAAGTTTCTGGGAAAAGTAGAAGTACAAGAAACTGAAACAGAAGGAGGGGTAAAACTAAAGGGAAAAAACGGAACAATAACAAATAAGCAAACTCTGCAGAAGTGAAAAATTGCTCTAATTGGTTTTAACTGAGGTATTATTTCATTTAGATCAACTGAAACTATGAGAAAAAGACTACTATAAAGTGTGTGACAGTTGATAAGGATGTATTCTTACAGCTCTGGGCTAGGCTATCTTACAGGTAACTTCCATCTGTCTGCTCTATAGCATATTTTTGAAAGAGTATGAATATGGCACTATTTAAATGTTATAGTAGTTAAAATCCACAAAAATAGTAAAGACAACATTTTATAGTATGTGAAAGAATAGAGCAAAAATGAAGAGAGTAGCCAGTGCAGAAATAACTCAAAAATACGCTTTAAGAAAACAGAAGGAATAAAAAGGAGCTGATGCTAAGGGGCTCTTGCTGAGGATGCAGAAACTAAACCCAGCCTAAAACTTCTCTTAAACACAACCATAACAGGCATTTCTGTTAACAGCAAAGCACACATAAAATGCAAAATGAAAAAAAAAAAAAATATCAATGCAAAATATTGACATTGGAAATCAAACGTGAGAATATATTTTTCACTGGAATTTTGTTTACCATTTTAATCATCCATATGGAAAAATGGAAGAAAAGCCAATGGTGTGTGTGGAGGGGTTGTCCTTCATATTTATTTGTTGCAGAATCACTTCTTCTTTTGCTTTCTCTCTTACTGTCTCAATCTGTTATCATCTTTTCTTTTCATGCAAAACTATGTTTAGCAAGACATATTTGGAATATGGATGAGAGAAGGAGGCTGGAATTATGGAATCATAGAATCATTTGGTTGGAGAGCTGAAGGGCAAAAGACTCTTTAAATGCAATGTGTCCTTTTGCCTCTGTTTAGCTTTTACCCTTGCAGTCTATGGTGACAGGGAGAGTAGCAGTCATGGCTTGTCCAGGGGATCATCACATCCTGCATCGTCAGGAGAAGAATTAAAACTCTTTATTATGTGAGGTATTTCAAAGAAACCTAGAAATGCAATGTTTAATATAGTTAGACCTAAATATACAGCCAGTGGGGGGTTTGGTTGGGTGAGGAATGCAAGATCAGATATAGAATATATATATTATTTCATGTCTGAGAAAACGAAACATCAAATTCAGCAATATAGGAAAAACAGGTGACAGATTTGTGAATTACGAAGGGAAGACAGTGTAAAGGTGTTTAAAAACCATTTTTTTTGGCTCAGAACTATGCAACAGTGTGATTTACTGTTTTAGGGATGTTACTGATGTATGTTGTATGAGGGATGTGCTGATGATGTTACTGATTTAGGGATGCCAGCAATTTATCTGGTCAAAGTGCTTTCTAGTTGCATACAGCTGATGGTTTTCCTATGGATTTTAAGTCTTGATGTGACTAGGCAGAACTGACAAATATTAGGGACATAAGGAAATTACCTTCCCTTTTTCCTTCTTTTTTGCTTTTCCTCTGTTGTGGTTTGGAAAGGGGATAAGGGTATACATGGAGTGCACAGTGCAGCACCGTGTTGAATTACCCCCAGCCTCCTAACTAGCTGATATGGTGGGAAACTAGCCCCGGTGCTGCATCCAGGGACCATGTCTAATGAGCCAGCTATGTTTCTCCGTTTCAGAGCTTATTTGTCCAGAGGTACATTTCTTAGAGATCAAGCACAGCTAAACCACAGAGGCATAGTCATAAGGGGCAGCATTTAGGTCTGTCTTCCCAAAAAAAGGCTCAACAGCTCCTGACAAAGCAAGAAGCTTGAAAAGTTGCAGATATGCAGACATGATAGCAGAACAAGCATCCTCCAGATTTTTGATAACAAGACACCTGAGGTTTTTTAATTCCCAATGTTTCCAATATGATATTTTTCCAACACTTTCTTTGAAACTCAAAAATATGCTCTCCTGAGAAAAGAACAAACCCTTGGGGTCAGAGTTTCCACAAACTTCTTTTTAATGAATAAATATATCTAATCCCTGTAGTGAATGTCCCAGCAGACAATCTCCCACACCCTTGAGTGGCGTATGTCTCGCCTCCTACAGCAGGGACCAAGACTTTCTTTTAAGCCCATCACCAGCTCATCTTACCTCCTCAGACATGGAGTCAGGCATCTGTTGGTTGATGAAACACCTTAGACGTGTTTGTGGGGAAAAACCAAAATCTGTCTGTTGTTTTAGTGAAATCACAGATTGTGCGTTTACTTGCCATGTTAGGCAGGAAGAGTGAGTCAGATGATTTTTTTTTCCCCTGTTGTTAATCTAGAAGGGCTTCTTCTGTGCATACAAGTAGAGAGTTTCTGAATTTATCACCAAAATTGTGCTTGTCTTCACAAAAAAAACCCCCAAACCAGACCTCTAAGGAAATTCAAATAACTTTAAGCAACTTTAAGTCACTTAAATCTCTTTGAAATTCTATTAGAATTAAACATATATTTCCTTAAAGGCTTGATTGTAAAGCCAACTTTAAAAAATAGGCTAATTATGTTTTTTATGATAATTTAAAGAAATTAGCATAGCTATCAGCTTTGGCAATGAACACATGATTTCTGCTGGTCTAATTTTTATTTTGTTGTTTCTTAAGTGAAACATTAAAAAATATGAGACACCTTTATGCTCCTTTTAACAAGAATAATGCCATTATACCAACAAAAAGAAAACTATTTTGCCAAAACCATTACCTGTACTCAAGAGATTATAGCTTACTGGCATTGCATGTGTACCATGTGTCTGAGGCACTTCTGGAGGCAAACATAATTTTGCAGGTGAGTGCAAGCTGAATGAACAAGGCCATCTTCAGTAGGATTCAAATGATTTGAAATCCCAAATCCTCTATAGACTCAAAGACTCTATACTTGGATATAGAATATGCGAGCAGCTCTTGCTGGTGTTGCCTCCACCTGCCAATAGTTTGCAGCTGAGCTACTCAGGTGTTTGCATTAAGTGCATCATTACTTTTGTGGTGGCATAATCAGTGGCTGAAGATTCTTACTAAATGCATGAAATGGTAAGCACTATGCTCCCTGAGAATGAATTTGGAAAGCTGCCTGGGTTATGTATCGCTGAAGACTGAGGTAGTGGGGCAATAATTGATAAACTGCTAGAAAGCAGAGAAATTTCACATCCAAAAATGTTTTCAGTGATGTGCCAAGAAAAGGGAATGTTATTCATAGATTAACATTAACGTAGTCTGTGCTTAAAGATGGTTAAATCATAAAAGCTAGTTTGAGCACAGTAGAAATCTGTTCTGAATGCTTTGTACATTCAAAATGATACTTTTAGGATTTTTTTTCTTCTTCTTTCCTCAAGATTGCAGATTTATCTCGTAACTTTAGATACTGTCATGCTCTTGCATCAAACTACATACACAGTTTATCTTCAAAACTATTTTTTTCCCTTTGATTTCTTTGGATAGCTTGATTCTAATTATATTACCTAGGAACTTGAGTTTAATCTGTATATCAAAACATAGTATCTTCTCAGTTTATTGGAAGATTAGCTTTTGTGCTTTTTTTGTTGGTGGGTTGTTTTTTTTTTTGTTTTGTTTTTTTTTTTAGGAATAACTCCTTAGCTACTCTGAACGTATTAGTAGTTTGTGACTTCTGGTTTGTGTACCTTAAACCCCTATTGAATTCATTAGTTTAGCAGTGGGATTAGGCTAAACAGAACAGGATGCTTAAGAAGTAGAATAAGGGAAAGCCTTCCTTTGAATAGTGGATAGATCTTGTTCTGCATAGCTATTAGTTTATTTACTTTCATCTTGTACCTCTGTGGTTCTGTTATTTTTTCTATCCTACTTTTTCCGTTCTTATCTGCGTTTTTCACTACTTATCCCTTTTCCTTTCATTCTGCAAATAGATGTCTTGAGATTAATTTAAAATTATTTCCCTCAGTGCCCTTTAAAGCACATTCTTATCTTGATCATACATTAGACGCATTAAGTTCTTTCTGACATCAACGTTACCCCTTGATTAAGTTACAGCCCTGAATTCAATTGGGTGTCATGTGGTCTTGGACAGATATAAAGCAATATTAGTTTTATAATGCTACCTTATGTTTCACTTTGCTCTCCACTAAGCGTTTTCTTATAAGAAAGAATTTTTCTTTAGTGCAAGTTGTCTTGCAAAATGTTTATGCAAGTGGTGGTAAAAGAAAAGCTAGAGAGACATAGTGCACACCTATTATTTTTCTTGTATGTTATCTTTAAGCCTAACCTAGTGGTGAATCTCGCTTGTAATCATTCCTGAAGTACACACCAACCGAAGTGTCTTCTGTCATCCTCTGTAAATGAATTGGTTATAGTTGCTATCCTTGAGCTTAGTGCTTGCAATCATGATAAAAAACTCATCAACTTCTTAATTGGTATTTAGTGTCGAAGTCAGATTCATCTGTTGCCATTGTACTGATACCAGCAAATTAGACTAAGAATTATGAGTCCTTCTTTTGTGAAAATTACATAGGTGTTTTAAGTCAGACCTGTCTTATGAACGGGAAGTTCTTAAATTAACTGTAAGAAAATTTGGAAAAAATGATCCTACTTATTGCAAACTCACTTTTATTTTTATTTAATTTTAGGTAACATTCAAAGCATCAAGATACTCCGTTTCACCAGACTTAAGATTTGTTCTTCTTGCATATGATGTTAAACAGGTAAGCCAACTATTCATAATCAAAAGCCTCTGAATTAGAAGTCTGAAACCCTTGTTCTTTTGTATATTTCATCTGTGATTCCACATAATATAATGCAATTCATGTAGTTGATTTCTCTTCCCCAAACCTTTAAGGAAATGATGGTGAAATATGTATTTATGTGTGTACAGAAATACAGCAGGGTTCTCAGTTGAGGCAAATTGCCGTGGCTCCTCTGTAATGTCATGCTGGTTTATGTAGTAGAGGTTTTGTAACCCTTAAGCTGTTCTGTTACTAGCTGGTTATGTGAAAGCCTATCTTTTGATATTCCTTCCTGTTTTAAACAGCTGTACATGTCATTTATGAACTATACTAAAAAAAAGTCTAGGCTGATTCATGTCATGGAAGCTTTATTGTTGGCTTCAGTAGTCTGAAACTTGATAGTCTAAAAGTCTCTTGGACTATATAATGCAGTGTAGTCTTTGTTTCTCACAGTATTTCGAGATTTTTTTTTTTTTAGGCTATTATGTTGTCAAAAAGGGTTTCAGTCAATAATACTATATAGAGTTCTCTAAAATAAATCTTTCAACACAGACAAAAATGAAAATGGTTTTATGAATTTCCTCTGTGCATACTGGTGTTTGTATAAAAAGTATAAAATATGAACTGTTAGTCATTCCAGAATAGTTCTCGATTGATAGACTCAGTGATTGTTCAAGCAAGTTTTGTGGGGGTTGTTTGGGGTTCTTTTTAATTATGGGACAGTAAAACTTACAAATACCTGTTAATACCTGTGACCTTAATATCAGAAGTCAATGTTCAGAAATGAGGAAAGGTTACAGTTGTTAATCACATTATACTACAGTATAGTAGTTTACTTACTGCTCTGTGTCAGTAACTGGATAATACGATAGCTGTGTGTTGTGGATTGAAGTTCTTAGAACAATAAAATATTCATTTCCAGATCAGTATACAAAGCTTTCCAGCCTCCTGGCAACATTGCTGTATTGACCTGCATACCTGCAGCTTTAATAATTACATCTGCAAACTGGAAAATATGCTGAAAGCTGATCTGAAATATTCTAAAGGTGTTGATGTAAAATGATTTGTTTACTTGGGACTAGATCCAAGTAGGTTTTCTTCTACCAGTTCTAGTGGATTCTGAATCAAGCTCTTCTTATGGTATGTGTTGACAAATAAACCAAGAAAGAGCTGCTGTTCAGTTCAGGTTTTTTTTGGTTTAGAGGGTTCCAGTTTTATTCCTGTCTGAAAAATACTTGCTCCTTGCTTTTCCCCCTTCTTGATTGCTTCTTTTTGCATGGAAGAGTTTAATAATCCCTTATAGTGACTTAATTTACTCATTTGATGTATTGAAACTTTCATTTTGGATGGGTTGATTGGTTTGGGTTTTTCTTAGTTGTTGTGTATATAGCTGATTGATATAGAAATGTAGGTAAACATGAAAATAGACATCACAGTTCCTTACACCTAAATGTAGTAATGTCAGGGATGAATCCCTGCCCCACAGTAAGGATGGTCCATTGACACGCAAATTGTTCTCAATACATGCTGAATATATCATTTTGCAAGAGAACTCTCTTTCCATATTTCATTCTTGGTTTTGTTGCGAAAAGAAACTTTTCCTGCCTTTTATAGTCTAGTTGCTGGTAGTTACTTAGAGGGATGAGGTTTGCAATATTTACATTTTGCATCTAGTTATTTCCGTTGCTCAAGTATATTGATGAGAAGTAATTAAAATGGGAAATGAACAGGGTTTGGCGGGCAGTTTGTGGTGGTAGTCCTGGATGGCTTTGGATGAGGCTCATGATGCTCACTCTTGAGTGCTCCAGCTGGGCTCATGACTTTCAAACCAGAAACATACTGTGATTGTTGTGTCCTCTAAAAGTAGTGGTGACGGTGCTAAAATTTGTTAATAGCTGGATGTTGTCAGACAGATCCTCAATTGATGTAAATAATAATAATGCCATTGAAGTCTGTTAGGTCTGAGAAGAATCTGTTCCTTAGAATGGAAAGGAAAATCACCAGAAAGAGTGTAAGCCAATACTTTCAGAAGTTACCAAAAAAAAATAAAAAAAAAATTGTGAATATGTGATAAAAGGCCTTTTGTCCTCCAAGTTTTCTGATTCTTGGGACATTTGTTAGGTTGGTAGAGGCACTTCTGCTTTTTTCAAAATCTGTTGGGGAAAAGGTATGCCATGCCTTGGAAAGCCTCTTTATTTCTGCATAACTAATGCTTCCTATTAATGTGAAGGGGTAAATTAGTGTTCATTCTTCTAGGGCCTTCTCATTTTTATTTATTTTTTTTCCCCTTAGTCAGAGCCAGAGTTATTGGGTCTGGATGGGAGGAAATCTACCTGTCTACCTTACTCCTTCCTCTGGCTGTGAACTATAAATTATAAAATCCATTGCCTATAAAATTAAAAGTAATATTAAACGACATAACTTAATTGGAGTTTATAAATTAGTTTCAGTAGAATCAGGACAGATTCTTTCTTCGTATCTCATTTGAGTGTAACTTCTCATGAAACTCTGGATTTGCTTACAGTCTTGTGCTTGAGCCTTTAATAATACCCAGTACAAGGAACTGCAAATAACTTGTAAACATGTAGTTGATCTGACAGTCAGACCCCTGAACTGTACTACCTATGTTTGCCCCTCAATTTTCCTTCTTTGTTAAGATTTAGGTATATAATTGCACTGTAATGTGTTTGATGGGATTTCTGCTTTTGCAGACTGTCAAGGCTTTGGTTTTTTAAAATTATAATGGTTGTTTACATACATTAATCTGTGTTCTTTGTAACATACAGTAATACAGCTGGAAGAGATTTATTAATCAACAGTTTTATAAATAAACTAGTGTGCTTCAGCTGAACAGATTGAAGAAAAATAGAGACAAATGTTTTTTTCAAGACATTTTGTCATGAAATTGTAATTAGAAACAAGGTTATTTTGATGCGTGGATTAAAAATAAATGTTGAGTTAAATTAAATAGTTGAATATTTATTTTACTGTTGTCAGCATTTTCTTTAATCTATTTTATGCTTGGAATGGCAAACTTTAATTAAATTTGCAGTTGTTTCAGCACAATTAAGAATGTCCTCTATGCATAACAGGACATAAATCTGCATGAAAATAAGCCATCTTTGAATACAAAAGTAATAATTGAATGAATCATTTAAATCATGCTTAATAGAAAGAACAAAACCATTTCATGTGGCATAGCAGCTGTTTTGGTGTAGCTCTATAAACTTCATGTGGAAGAAAATTCCTTTGTTAAGGAATTCAAAGTGTTGTAAATTGATTTCTGGACATCAAATTCCCTCCATCTGTATCGTAGCAGGGCACAGAGCATAAGCCAGTATTACTGGCATTAGCACCGTGGCTGTCTGGCTTTTTCCTTTTTAACAGAAGGCTGTGGCAATTTTAGAGGTACTTTCTGTGTGTTCTTTGCTGCAGTACTCCATCGTTTTCCACGCTTCTGAAATGCTTTCATCAATTCTCCAAGTTTTTCGACTTCGCCAAAACTTGCATGGATGGACTATGCATAGTGCAGACTTTCTTTCTGTCACTCACCATAATTTGGTCGGCATCACTGAAAAAGTCTCATTTTGCAAGGCAACAGATCAGTAAGTAGGAACTGAATTGAGACATGAACACATACATTCTTGCTGAATGTCCTGCCATCCCGATTCTTCTGGGACAGTGTGAACGCAGCAGCAGGGAGACCATTGTACGTATTGTATGCAGAGAGGGGACAGTTTTGCAGTGCTGTATCTTTTTGATTTTCCTTTGAAGATTGTAAAGGTATGAGCAAAGAATGTGGTGCTCTGAGAAGCAGAGCATCTAAGGCAGTTCAGATCTCCAGAGGAAAGGTTATTTCACTATTGCTTTTAATAAGGGCTGTGTTAAAATGACATTTAAAATTTTTCTCTCTGCTGATGGTGTTATTCACAACTACCAAAACCTGAATTATAGTTTTGATTAGGAAATGGAATTCAGACACTCTGTTCTTGCACTGATGGTAAAGAGTGGGGCAGTAAATTTGCAATTTGCAGTGCAGTGAGCACTGAGGTCCTAAGAAATTATTTTACTATTGGGGAACTTTGGTGTCCCTCAGCAGAAGGTTATAACTTGCGAGTTGTCCCTGGAGTCCCTGTGAAATGAAAATAAGTGTTATTATGGGTATTAGTGGGTTTTTTGCTCACATGTCATAGGCATGTTCTCCCCATGCTCTTGCTAGAATATATCATGTCACAGAAGAGCAAGTGAAGTAAATGAGAGCAGTTCCTCTTTTTCTTCTTTAGTCCCCATTTTTTCCCCTCACTTGATTTAATAATCCCTTCCTTGTGATTTTGTTTTTTTCCTACAAACTGTCCTTTCCTTCTCCCTGCTTTTAAATCCCTTTTGAATACCAACTTTCAGGAAATTTTCCTACCTTATTCTCTTTACTACTACTAATAATATTTTTCTGCTTCCAATACAAGATGGATTACATGCTTTTTTTTTCTAGCTCTTGGTTCAGAAGTGTGCTTAAAAAACAGGTTAAAGTTCAGCTCTAATTTAGAAGCATAAGCAATCCTCTAAAAAAGGAAATATTTTCCTGAATTAGGGCTTCAAACTGTAATCTTTTTTAGCTAGAGAATTTTAATAAAACAATGTACTTGGCTTAAAGCACCATGAAAATAGCTTTTAATAATTCTTATGGTAAGATGAAGATGATGAAGAAGAATAGGTAGGAGAAAAATAGGTTTAGATCTAAACATCACTCATTTCGTAGGAATAAAAAGTATTTCAAAAGTCTCTCTGAATGTTTGTAGTTTAATTTATTGAGGTAAAGATGAGAGTCCAACGCAGTCTCTGAAGCAAAGAAACCCCAAGAGAAAAAATTTACTTATCTGCTGTGTGCTGATGCCTGTCATCACTTTGCTGCTATAATATCTGTTTTTAGAGGATAATGAGAGGGACTGCTGACCACAGTCTACAGTGAATGGAGGGTGAACAGCAACAAGTGCCACGCTCATCAAGCTTTTAGAGATTGCCTCTGGTACTGGCTTACTCAAGTGCGCTGAAAAGATCTTCAGGAGTTTGTCTGCAGATTAGAAGAATCCATGAGGGGGAAAATTCAGTGAAGTCTTAAATTATGATTATCTATTCTGCATTAGGAGATTATCTTTCTACTAATTAGGTGGAAACTAAATGTTCAATAGTCAGTAATCTTCTTGGTCAGTGAAATTAATTATTGGATTTTTACCTGCAAAAAATTAAAGGATAAAAGTTAACAGTCAAGACACTGTTTGGTTTTAACCTGTGCAGGTGTTTTCAACAAGATAGTTTATACAGTGCTTATGAAAATCTGACTTTGAAGAGCATTATCTGGAGTAGCAGCTAATGGATGGAAACATGCACAACAAAGATGAAATGAAATCAGTCTCTAACACATGGAAACAATATTTTCTTAACAAGATTATTCCATAAAAAAGAATAAAAAAAGACTTCTTCAACCAGCAGTGATACAGACAACAATATCTTATGCAGCACTGTCAATGAAGTAAAGATCTGATATAAAATTCATACTATCAACTTCTTCCTTTAGAAATGCATGCTTCTTTAGATAAACCTGGTTTTCATGTGTACATCCTTAGGGCCTCAGGGTGATCTTTCATTTCTTTATTTTGAAATGAGTCCAGAAGCAAATCATGCATGTGCATACTCCCAAACTTACAAGACCATAAAGAAAAGTCTGATCCAGACATGACTTTCCCATTCATTTTTATCACGAAAGACCAATTTTTATCAGCTTTAGGGCAGTAAGGAAAAAAAAATAAGGGAATTTTAAGTGATATTCACCTCCAAAATTTGAAGTTATTTCTTGCAAATATTTTTCTTATAGATTTTATTGCTTTATATGACAAGATTAGGTGTTTAAAAGGTCAGATACTGAGAAATTCATGGAAGTTCACTGCTCAAATTTTCCCCTTTTAAATGCTATTGTTTGAGTTGAAGTTTTAGCTTGGTAGATTAGAATTTGTTAACATAATAGCTAGGCTGTAGGTGATCTTGGCATACTACTCATCTATTGGATATATTTGACTTTATTTTATATAGCTCCACAGATTTGCAAGGCACTTTTAAGACATAAAAAGGCAAGGCCTTTGCCTGAGGCGATCATGTGCTTTGTAGTAAAACCTGGATATATGAATTTGGTGATACTTTGTGCTATCATGAATTATCCAACAGGAGTGAGTACGTAGTGTCCCGCTTCCATCCAGGTTTTCATCTAAATTATGTGGCAAAATATAATAACCACCAATCCCTGTAAATAGAAGATGGGGAAAACAGAAAGGGTGTGTTTTATGCTGAGAACCATGGGCACTGAGTTTGTTTAGTGTTTGTCTGATAGACAGGCCGGACTGGCTGAACAGAGAACTTTGGCTAGAACTCAGGGGGAAAAAAATAAGAGAGTTTATGACCTTTGGAAGAAGGGGCAGGCAACTCAGGAAAACTACAAAGATGTTATGAGGGTACGCGGGAGAAAATTTGAAGGGCCAAAGCCCAACAAGAACTTAATCTGTCTACTGCGGTAAAAGACAATAAAAAATGTTTCTATAAACACATTAGCATCAAAAGGAGGGCTAAGGAGAATCTCCATCCTTTATTGGATGCAGGGGAAGCATAGTGACAAAGGATGAGGAAAAGGCTGAGGTACTTCATGCTGCCTTTGCCTCAGACTTTAATAGTCAGACCAGTTGTTCTTGGGGTACCCAGTCCCCTGAGCTGGAAGGCAGGGATCGGGGTGTAATGAAGCCCCGTAATCCAAGGTGAAATGGTTGGCAACCTGCTACACCCCTTAAACACACACAAGCCTATGGGGCTGGATGGGATCCACCCAAGGGTACTGAGGGAGCTGGCGGAAGCGCTCACCAAGCCCCTTTCCATTGTTTATCAGCAGTCCTGGCTAACCGGGGAGGTCCCAGTTGACTGGGGATTAGCAAATGTGATGCCCATCGGCAAGAAGGGCCAGGAGGAGCCGGGGAACTACAGGCCTGTCAGCCTGACCTCTGTATAGGGAAGGTTATGGAGCAGATCATCCTGAGTGCCATCACATGGCACGTACAGGACAGCCAGGGGGTCAGGCCCAGTCAGCATGGGTTCATGAAAAGCAGGTCCTGCTTGACCGACCTGATCTCCTTCTGTGACCAGGTGACCCGCTTAGTGGATGAGGGAAAGGCCGTGGATGTTGTCTACCTGGACTTTAGTAAAGCCTTTGACACTGACTCCCACAGTGTTCTCCTAAAGAAGCTGGTGGCTCATGGCTTGGACGGGTGTACTCTTCACTTGGTTTCATCAGCTGTTGTGTTGATTCATCTGTGCAGGTTCAGCCTTGTGTAACAGTTACATAAACCAGATCACCCTCCACTTTTCATAGGAAACCACATGAAACAAGGTGTTGCTGCTTTCTAAATAACTTACTGGCTCTCTCTGTTTTATTTATCCTTTCAGGATTGCTGTTCAACCTCAAGTTTTATAAGTAAACTAACTAACGAACTAAATCTTATTTAGGTAGAAGGTAGCTTTTTTTTTTTTTTTTTTTTTTTTTTTTCTCATTCAGAATTGCCAGAGTTGAAAAATCAGAATTCATGTTTTCAACTTCTTGGCCAAAGATACTATTGAAAAAAGAGCATTGTGCTTTGCTTTGCTATTGTTCAGTAAAAATGGATTCTAGGGCATTTAGCTTTTCAAAAAAAAAATAAATGTTTATTGACAGAAAAAGTATTTATTTTCAATAATACTGTCATTCTTATTAAGTATGAATACTGTTATTTCAGGCAGACTTAAGTAGTGTCCAGCTGAGTTTCCAAGATGCAGCAGTTTAGAAACTCTGTCTTAACATAACTGTGATTTTCACGTGGTTGTATTCCTGCATCACATAATAATCCACAGGGACTGGAATCCCTGTGTGCTAATGCTATATAAGTACTATATTACACAATTTCAGTCAGCAGCTCCCTTAATCTATGAGCAATTTATTTTATACAGCATAAGTTCTAGCCTCTGCTGTGAAACTGCCAACCCTCTCACATCCTCCGTATTTCTCTTCTGTGCGTTGATAATATGCAGAAGTGTCCCAGAAACATCCATTGTAACTGAAGGGTTTGTCTGTCACAGCCCACAGACAAAAAAGCGCTGTGTTTAAAAGGTGGTGTTTTTTAAATTCCACTTTTTTTTTTTTTTTTTTGCTATTTTCTGTTGTAGGTACTAAGTGTGTTACCAGAAATAGTGCACAATTCAAAGCTAGTTTTACAATTATATTGTAATGTATGTATTTTTTTAGAAGATGAGGTACTAGTGACATTTTTATCTAATATCTGTGAGAATAAGTCTTCCTCAGTAATGCTGAATGGAAAAATATATATATATTTTTTTTTTAAACTAAAAAAAAAAAACCTAAGGACAGCTTGAATAAATAACAGGGTGAGAACTGTTAGGAGTCCTAATTGTTAGGAGTCCTAATTGGAGACTGTATTAGTATCTGTTCGAGGCTGGAAAAGCTGGACAGAGTTCTAATTTGGATTAAGATCTGCCAGAGTTCACCAGAAGCAACTAGAGTGAACTGATACGCCCATCTGTTAAAAATTCTTTGTTTCATGCTCACAAGAAATAATAATTCCTTTCCTTCCTACCAAAAGAATATGGACTAAAAGGATATTTTACACATCTCAGTTTTGACAGGTTTTTCCCTGAGCATGAGTCATTGTTAGTTCAACTGCTGCACTTATTGATTTCTCAAATACAAGAGCTGGCTCACATCTTCAAATACAGTGAATAAATGACTTCTGAGGAGCAAAATCACTTCATGGCTCTGACTGACCCATTATGTTAAAACATTTTACTGAAAGTGCCATGTATGTTTTTTATGATGTAGGTACCAGCATGTTGCATAATGACTCATTCCAGATCTAACTTAAAGACATACTCTTTCTATATGTACTGAACATAAACAAGATTGAATTGCTTAAAGAACAGCTCTCTTAACAAATGCCTCCAGTCCAGTTCATGTGTTCAATACACTTAGACAATCCATTTTAAACACTGGGGTTTTTTTGCTTTTATTTCATTTTTCATAATATCCTCTATCTGAAATTCAATAATAATGTATCTTACTGAGAAATGTGATATGCATTATAGCTTTCTCATGAAACTTTTAAGTAAGATACCATTAGTATTGATGAATGTAATCCCAGATGGTCACTTAATCTTAAAATGGTCGTTGATCACACGTTCAGAATTGTAGTCTTGCAGCCAAACTCGTATGTATTGGTAGTGGTCATGAATTTTATACCAAAAGGAATTAACATCCTTCTTTGGCTGCAGTATTATGAATTAGATTTACAAACTAGGGATGACTTAGTGAGTTTCTGGGTTTTTTCTAAATGCAACAACATTTCCTAAAAAAAATCTTTTCAGATACATTTGATGTATGAAATAGAATGCTTAAGCACAGTCTAGAAGCCCAAGGTTTTCATATTTTGAAATATTTTGTCTTTAACTGATAAAAATAATTTTTAAAATAAAAATCAGGAGGCAGTTATTCCACAGTATTGATTGATGTGGTTGAAGTCACATTAATAGCAGAGATGAGGCAGGGGGGTGGGGGGCAGGGGGTTTAATAAGCTAAACCAAATCTCTCTGTAGAGGAGCCCTGCTGTTTTTCACATATATTTAAACAAATATAGATTGAAATATTGAAATATTTTGTCCTGGTTCCAGCTGGGATAGAGTTAATTTTCTTCCCAGTAGCTGGCATAGTGCTGTGTTTTGGATTTAGGATGAGAAGAATATTGATGATTTAGTTGTTGCTGAGCAGGGCTTACATCAGTCCAGGACTTCCCAGCTTCCCCTGCTCTGCCAGGGGCACAAGAAGCTGGGAGGGGGCACAGCCAGGACAGCCGACCCCAACTGGCCCAAGGGCTATTCCAGACCATATGGCATCATGCTCCGTATATAAACTGGGGGGCGAGTTGGACAGGGGGCAGCGCACAAATATTAATTTTAACACAATGAATATTCATTTTAAAATAACCTAGCATGTAAATAACAGTATGGGCAAAGTAGAAGCATATACAAAACAAAAAAGTTAATGTTGCTGTAGTTTGTCAGTGTTGCCATACATCTTTTTAGTAGGGCCAGCTGTGTAATTACAAGGGGTAATGGTTTTAAACTAAATCAGGGTAGGTTTAGGCTGGATATAAGGAAGAAATTCTTTACAATGAGGGTGGTAAAACACTGGCACGGGTTGCCCAGAGAGGTAGTGGAGGCCCCATCCCTGGAAACATTCAAGGCCAGGTTGGATGGGGCTCTGAGCAACCTGATCTAGTTAGCAGTGTCCCTGCTGACTGCAGGGGGGTTGGACTTGATGACCTCTAGTGGTCCCTTCCAACCCAAAACATTCTATGATTCTATGATTCTATCTTTTGACTGAAGTTTGTCAGTGATGCTATCTCGAAATCAAAACTCCCAAGCATTATATGCATATCTTATTTAATTTCTTAAATGCAATGAAGCATAATTAAAATCTGCCCAGAGAGGCTGTGCACTTTCAGGATCCGGCTGGACCAAGCCCTGGGCCACCTGTTCTGGATTCAGCGTTGATCCTGCTTTGTGCAGGAAGCTGGACTAATGACTTCCCCTAAGATCCTTTCAACCTGGGTGAGTCTGAGTCAGTATGATCAGGTCAGCAGCATTCCTCCTTGAGATAAGGATTCCCGAGTTTATAAAACAAAACCAAAACGTTATTTTTTGGAACAGTTCCCAGGAAAGAAAACAACTGTCTATCCGAATGCCCAGTTTCATAAAGTGCCAAATAATACATCGATATTCCTTAAGCTGTTCTCGATAATTTTATTCATCCTTCTCTTTATGTTCACTTAGTTTCTTCATCTCCAAATGTTTCTATACCTTTGTGTACGTGAGAAATCTCCTCCTCTGCCTCTCCAGATATATGAATGGATACAATTCTCACTGCAGCCGATTTGGTTGGAAGAAGTTCTGAAATGTTTGTGCTCTGCAAAATGAGGAAAATCAGATGAAGGAAAAACCTAAGTTCTGACTGAAGTTGCACAGTTGTTTGTTTTTTTTTTTTTTTATTATTATGACTAAATAGTCAAACAGGCTGGCCAGATCTGGAAACCAATTATTCTAAAATGTGAGAGAGGAAAAAACCAAAATCTGCTTTTTCAGTCATTCTGCATAATTCTTTCTCTATCAGCAGCACACTTTGTATAATAATTAAATTTTGCTTAAAATAGACAAACTGGGAAAGAATTAGTGACTTAAAAGAAAAAATAACAGTAGCAAGTAAGACTTGCAACTGCTTTTCAATTCCAAGTTGCAAGTTCCTGGTCAGAAGAATCTAAAGCAGAAATTAAGAGTTTAACTGTGACATTCTTAATCAGTAAATGCTTTTAGTCTTGAAGTAGAGACCTCTTGTATTGTGCATTCACTCAAATTGCTTGAGTGAGGTGTGTTGGCTTTTTTTGTTTGCTTGTTTTCATAAGCAGAAAAAACCCAAGTAGGTTGAAATGTTAAAATCCTAGCACCTTTTTGGAAAAAATGAGTCACTCCAAAGACAAGTTCAAGCATCAGTACCTGCGCTAAGGACAACCTGCAGCAATGGCAAATGGTCCAGAACATGAGCAAACATGTTTAAAAGCTGTCACAGAGAGTCCCAAATGCCCATACAAAAATAAAAATGATCTTGAAGCTGGAGGGTGTTCTGTGCCACAGGAGCTTCAAAGCTGCTTGTCACATCTCAGAGAACCAGTGCAAACATGTCAGAATTTAATTTTCTTCAACAATCTTTTGCTTTCATGGTGCAGGCAATATCATTAATTTTGTATTTAAGTAGTAACCTTTATCTAGCAGGCACCTAAAGTGCTTATCGCTTCTGGACTTGATGAAAATGCCATTGAAGTCAGTGGAACTTTTCCCATTGACTTTAAAATGGACTTTTGGATCAGCTCTTGTCTGCCTATCACACAAATGTAATAAAGTCATCTCCATAGTGTGATGGCAACAGCCGGATGGGCAATGAATAAGGCACAGTGTGCCGCCAGGATTTTCAGCAGGATCTTGTAGAGGATGGGTTTATCAACGTTTTCAGAGGCTCATCGATGCTGTAATTCAGCCTTTAGGTCTGTAGGTTGTTTGCACCTTTGTGAACATTAGTCATCTTGCTTCTCATGGTGCTCCCTCTCCTTAGGGACAGCTGTGACAGAGACTTTTGACAGCTCGCTATCATCATCGTTACTTTCTGTAGCGTTCTGGGTGCAATTCACTTGGCCCTGATGCACTGGCAGCTTGTAGTGGTTCTAATTGCTGTCTGCACTGTCATTATCTTAAGGATATTTTAAAACTCCAGTGGAAAGCTTCCTGAATGTGACCTTCAGCTGCTGCTTGGGATTCTGAGACAAGAATTGATTCGAGTTCTCATCACTGTCGACTTCATCTGTCCATGGTTTCTTTTAAGACCCTTCCTTCATTGGTTGTGCTGGTGTGTATGTGAATGTGCTGTGTTTAACGTCTTTAAGAGCAAGAGGATGCCTAGGGGAGTGAGAGCAAGTTTATTCTCCTGCTTCTCCCTCATGGGGATTTGGGATTGGATTGGTACCACTCCGACTCACATCAGCTGTTGTCTCTTTTGGATTTATGATCAAGGAGAAATTAGAAGATGAATGGGGCCTTTGGACCCCTCCCTGGTCTTCGCTGGCTGTGCTGGCCAGACTCTCAGAGTAGAGAAAATAAGTAACCAATGCTCTGTGTTAAGTGCACCTGAACCTCAGCGTTTCCTATGAGAATTCCTTGTCTCTGTACTGTCCCCTGGGGATGGCTGTGTCTGAAACTGTCATCTAACAAATTCTGCTCAACAGCTTGAACTCCCATTCCAGTTCTGATGGAGGATTTATGATTTTAAAGAGTTCACTCCTGCAAAAATTCCCCTTTTTTCTTAGCTTAGCTTGGAGGAGGGTTAGTAGGAACAGGCTATACCTTTTATGAGGCCAGCTGAGGAAAGGTTTGCATGTGGAAAAACTAATTTCATGCTGGATCAATTAGTAACATAAGCTGTTATACACCTTGATTGTTTATTTAGATAATTTGCAGCTGCAATGGACCTACTAACTCTGGTCCTTACCGATACCTTGTAGTCCTCATGTGTTCTAAAGATGCATCTGGCTTTTTCAGTTTCCTTTAACCCTTTGTTTTTTCTGTCCTCAGTAAGATACAAATCAAGCTTGCAGAAGGAACTTTGTGTCTCTTTCTAGTATATGATGCCAGTGCTACTTTATTTTTGTCTCTGTTGTCTTCTTGAGTCAGTAACATTAATGGTAATGGAAGTTTTGGTACAGTGGTATAACAAAGATCTTAAAGGACGTGGTGTTAAACGTGCTTTTAGGTCATCAAAATGTCTTTGAGGTTAAGGGCAGATCATTGGTACTAATGTAACCTTTTTCTTGGAGACTTCTTTCAGACAGCAGATCCTGTAAATAATTTACTGTATAGTTCTTTACAGTATGTTGTGAGGTTTATGTTTGCCATATAATGATGTCTGTGAATGTTGGTCAAAGCTGAAGTCTTTTCTTGAAAAAAGCTGTGCTGTCTTAGTCTGGCATTGTGCCAGGAAAGGTCAGGTTACCATAATGGTTGAAGAACTTGCCTGAAATAGTGTTAACATACTGTAGTTAGATTTAAATTAGCAAATTGAAGTGGTATTTATCATTTTAGTAGGGAATATATGGCTGTTTCTTTGTTATTTTTCTGTAACGTGATCTCATATCTTGTAAGTTAAATAAGGCTTTTGTATGAATTGTTAAGAGAACTTAAATCAGTCTTATTTTTGAGATGGTGTTTCTTTTTACCGTGTGCCTCTAACCCATGTGTGATCCCATAATGCTGTACTCGAGGTTCTGGAGTCTCAATGATGTGAAAAAAAGATCATAGAAATAACTCTGTATGGTAGCTTTTGTCTGGAGATCCCCAAGTGACATGAAAGCATTAATGATTCATACCTCAAGAGTCCTACAAAGATGTTTCTAAATTTGAATATATTATCTGTTTATGTACTTAAATGTTTTCTATTTTAAATGATACAGAAATGTTGTTCTCTATTAGCAATATAGCCATATTTTATTAAAATGTTTGAATATTAAAAAAATCTCGGTCGGATGCTTTCATGAAAAACTTCTGGGCTATTTCATGATGTATTTTTAAGCCTAATCAAACGCTCCTATTCTTTTAACAAACTGAATGGAGTGGATGGTTGGTAAGATTTCCACATAGTAAGCTTAAAAATAATTAGACAAATATATATACACACACACAAAATAAAAATATAGCAATTAAATTCAAAGCTTAGTTTGCAACACCTTGAGACATGTAAACAACAGTCCTTCCCAAAAGGGCAGACTATCGATTGGAGAAAGGGAACTTTTATATTAATAGTATTTCTCATCAGTGGGATTTCACTGTGATTCTCAGCTGTGGTATTCATTACAACAGCCATCTGCTTTGGCAGTGCCATATTTTTTTTTTTTTAGTATCTCAGATGAAATTAAAATCATCGTACAGTGAACATTGCTAGGAATCTAAAATATCTAAATATGAGCTTGGTATTAAAGTTATTGTAGCTCATTGCGATGTATGTTCTATTTGTATAGTATTCCAAAAATAGAAGAACAACATTAACTGTTTTGAATATTCAGGGAAAGGCTGTCTATTTGGGTGTTTTTACTTATAATAGTGTTCCAGTAATTTTTGCAACCTTACAGTGAAATAGGATTTTAGAACTTGTTGTAAATGTGACAAGCAAATGAATGGGGAGAAACGTAGAATCAGCCAGGGTCACAGTGAGGAACAGATTGCTCTTCTCTCCCACTCTCTTCCCTATTACTGATATCCAATGAAATGCCATTCTTAACTCTTCTTTTTACTATGTAATCTTAATATTCTTAAGCTTCCAGGTATTTGCATTTATCCTAGTAATTTGTTGTTACGTTCTTCCAGGGAGCATTCCCAAATTCTTGTTGTGTTTTTGCTGTATGCTTTCATAATCAGAACCTTTTAATACCAAGCTGTCTGAGAAATCTCACCCCTCCTTTGTTTTCTTTTCCACTTCTTTGGCTTTTCTCTTCTTGCCTCTCTTTCCCATACCTTGTTTGGTGTTCATGAGACTTTAACTTTCTGTTTCTTAATCCCATCCCCGCCCAGATACAATTATGCACTCTTTTACTCCCTTAATTTTCCTTTTCTTTCTGTTTTTCCCTAACACAGAAAATTCCATTTTCAAATACATTTCTTGATCTCAAAAAAAGTTTCACTTAAACCGTATTCTCTCTACTTTATCATTTTACCTCTTCTCACAATTAGTAATATCTACTTTCCTGACTTGTCTTACATTTGATAGTATTACAGATAAATCAGTCATAACAGTCTTAGGAAATGTGAGGTAAGTATGTTCCAGCAAAAAATGGGATTTCAGAGCACACAGTCTCTCTGCAATTTCTTATGATTTGGCTACAGTATGAGACTGGAGCATGCTTAGGAAGTGATTAAATGTGAGAAGATACCTGATTCCAGAGCTGCTGTGCTCATTTTTCTGTTTGTACCTCAGGCTCAGAGGCATTACATGACTGAGATGGGACATTCTTCTGATGAACTGAGTAGATGGTCTTGTTCACGCCAAGTGCAGCTAGATGGCATGAACTAGAAGGGCAGCTCAGTTCATTCTAATTCCTATACAGTGCTTCCTGTTGTGATGGTTTATTAAAAAAATCTGTGACTACAAAAAGTTTCCATGTATAGGAATGAGTTTAAATAATATGCAGAGTAAAAAATGAATACAGTAGATGACAAATGCTGGCAGCTAAATTTGCTCCTCATTTCCACTCTTTTATGTCTGATAAAGTACTCCAGATGGATAATTATTACCAATAGTGGCTAGCATATCTATCAATCTATACGTTTACTTATCTTAAATAATGGAAATGAAAGTCAATTCATGAGCTATATCTCTTTCAGAAATGTTTGAGACTTTTTTTTTTTCTTTTTAACCTTGAGATGATATGTATGGTAGTATATTAAATTAGCATAAAATGTTACGATCATTGAGAGTGATATATGGTCATGTGTTCTCTTACAACGCATCAAGAATAATGAGTGGTAATTGGTTGAGGACATTGATTAAAGAGCTATTGAGTAAATTGGAGATGTAGTTTACGCAAATGGCATATCAAGTTTCATCTATGTTGTACTTGCTGCTTTATTACTCTAAACTGAAAATATTTCAGGGAAGTATGGTTGCACATATGTATAGCACTTTACATACTTACTTAAACTGTGGAAAAAATCCTTTTGTTAAGAGGCATTATTTAAAAGGATTACTCTAACATGTCCTAAATAGTTGTCTATGGATGATTTTAGTGAAACTAGATCTTTAGCTGTCACGTCTTTAAGTGCAAAGGATCATGGGGAGCACATACTAGTCACAGAAAGCCTACTCATACCATACTGAACAGAATTCATTGAGGTTCCCTATTTGGTGTTAGACATTACCACCAAAATGAGGCTAAAATAAAGGAAACCTCTTGGAAATGACATACTAATACTTTGTATGTTTTAAAATACTTTGGAAATAATGATTTTATTGTTGTTAGCTGAGGAAAATATATAGAACACATAAACTCAGAGATTTGTGGTTCTGACATGTTTTTCATTTATTTACATGTTGGTTTTTTTTCCTGTGTTATCCCTTAAAGGTACAAATTCCAATATACCAAAGGAAAACCGTAATTCACTGAGAAGCTTTTATTTTGGAAGTGTCATCACGTGTTAGGAAATGGTATCCTCAACTTAGTCATTTAAAATTTTGGAATAAAATGCTTTGCCAGCTAGCTTTCTGCATGCATAAGAACAACTTATTTAATAATATTTCCCTTGCATTGTTTTTGAGCAGCATATTAAGTGACAGAGGGGAGTTTGCTCTAAGAACAATCATGGGAAAAGGAGAAATCACTTTTTATCCATACTTACTAAAAAAGTACATGGAAGTATCTCAAGAAAGGTGGAAAGGGATGGATTACCCTAAACCCTTTGCACACATTTGCACTAAACCAGTATGGCACAGAGGTCTGCAAGTTGGTTGATGTGGCCTTGCACAGCAGGGTGCAGAAGTAGTAGTCAAGAACCTGAAAGAAAGGGATAATTGTGTCAATGTGTCTTTGTCCTGATAGTCTCCATTGAATACTTTACACTTCTAATGACTTTTTAAAAAATTCTGTGATCAGTTTTGCTCACCTTTGCTCAAGATACGTAAAGGGCGTCCCTGGAAAGATCCAGGGAGATTGATGTGCTGTTTCACAGGAAGAGCTAAAAATGGTTGGTTTGTTTTCTAAAAGAATGGGGTAAGAATGTGCTTTATATGCTAAAGGATGGTGTTGCCATGAGAACAAAAAAATGAATGTAAAAAGAGAAGAATAAGTAAAAAGTGTTAACCTCCAGGGCAGCAGTCTTGGGCCAATCTTCCAACAGCAGAGCGAGGGCAACAACCCCGTCAGTTTGAGGGGGAAGTTTGATCAGTCTGAGCATCAGATTCTGGGAGAATGTTGCGTATGATAGCAGTGGGATACATTTGCTAGAGGAGAGGTCATTTTAAATTTTATTACTCAGTAGTTATGGTGCAGTTTACAACCAGCAGTTCCAGTGATTAAAGAAAAACAATAATTTGTAGAATTTTATAAAATAGAAGCTGATTGGTAAATATTTTCAGAACCAAAGTGAACATAATTCAAATAATATAATCTTCAATGAAAGTGGAACAATTCTATACAATGAAGTAGGTGGACTGGGTGATATATGAGAAGATTTCCATGTCTAATTGCATTTGATCCTTTTGATCTTCGAACTCTGATATATTTCTCCCTGATGATTTCCTGCTTTTAACTGACTTGGATTCATTTATTTCCAGTCCTACACAAAACACTCTTGCCCACCTCTGCACCATTCATCTATAATCTATTACCTTTTTTTTTTTTCCTTCCCCCTCCCCCTCCAACATCTGCTGTAAATTATTTGTCACCCAGAACCATTCACCATCAGGGGGAGTTAACAAAGAAATGTTTGTGAGCAAAATTTTCTGATGGTGCAGTAAATTTTCTGGAGCTCTGGTCTAATGAATTTCTGCCCCATCCCACTGTTATCAGTGACATAGAAGAGAATCTCTCACTTCCAGAGAATTTCAGACAAAAAAATGCCTCCAATTCTTTTCAATTTAACCATGTTAGTCCAGGAGAAGGATTCAGTAGCTTGAATGAGACAAAAGTAACAAATAGCAGTGTGAAGTCTGTACTAAGGATTTTTTCCTCCATCTCAGGTTTTGGCAGTGGATGGAAGAGGCTATGTAAGGGTGAGTTGAATCCAGTCAATAGATTCAAAATGCACAAAGATACCTGAGTAGATTAAATAAGCTGGAAATCAAAGCTGACTCGGTAACAAACTTCAGTGTAGACAGTGAAATGCCATATCCATAAGAATACACTGAAAACTGCCATCTAGATCTTATCTTGGATAAGAAGAGACATTCATCTATAGTTATGAGTAGAATTAGGAGTCTCCTCTCATTCTAAATATTTAATCACTTATAAAGATTGCATTACTATACTGTCTTCCAATCATGAATTTTGAAGTGTTTTAAAAATATACAGAAGTTTGTTTATGTCATGATTTTGGCGTACTGTTTTTGTTCTCCCTGAGAACTGTTCTTTTTCTCTCTGAGATCCTACTTTCTCATGCTAGTTTGTACCCAGTCTCTGCTTTGGAATAAAGTGAAAAAAATCAGTGGCTGGGAAAGGGTAGTCACAAGTGCAGGATAGTGCATGGCATGGTCCTTACAGTTAATGTGGATGTGACCAGTGAAAACTTGCTTGGCAGTCAGTGAATGTTGTTGTGACCCCTTTGCATTACTACTAGATTTTAGCTCCCGTTGGTCAAGTTAAGGGTGACCTGTAGAATTTCTGCTTTTCCAGCAGTTACAGTTATTCTATCGAGGCGTGTGATGAGCTGTGCTTCCGCAGCACGGGCCATGACTTGCTGTGCAAAGGCGTGCTGGGCAGAGACCCTTGACTAAGCACTGGAAGCAGTAGGGAGGTTCAATGTCACGGCAAAACTATTTCACACTGTGAAGAGGCAGGGATTAACCGCTGGGGTCAGCGTGCATCTGGCACAGGTGGGCTGTCTTGAAGGCTGTCTCCACAAAGGGCTGCATTGCACTGCACTCCTGCCTAATTCCTCTGCTCCTCTCTCGTATATTATTAGGTATTATTGCAGGCTCCATTAAGCGTTATTGCAAAGTACTGTAGGTCTTTGGATTGATTCAGGGTATTTTTTTTTTTTTTCTCTTTTAATTTCCTGCTTATTGCTTAAATGTGGCATCCCTAGTTCCATATATGGCACCTAAAACTCATAATGGCACAGTAATTTTAACAATATAAGAGCTTCTTAATGCACTGATGCACAGTATCTATTTTGCCTTTTCTTCACTTGCTTTGGAGTAGCAAATATAATATGCTAGAGGACAGTATTTTCTATCGATTTTAGTTACAAAATCAATAAATAAAAATAATGTAGCACAAGAGGGGATTCTATTACAATCTTCATGGAGATAGTTGGAACACAAAACCTTAAAATGAAGTAATATGTGTAAGTAATCAAACAGTGTTGACTACATCATTATGAATGACAAGCTTATGATATAAAGTACTTTCTTAGTGCTGAAGGTCTATTTTTATTTGTGACTCTCTTCCTGTTCTCATGGGCATAACACATAAAAATGATGTATATTGTTTAGAGAAGTGTCAGAGAGGCAGAATCTTTCATGGAAGTCCTAAAATATGCTCTTCATTTCTCTTCTCCTTGTCTTCAGCTTAGTCTTCTACTCATTATACTTCCCAGCTCTTACTGATTCGGTGGATGCAGTACTGAACTAATTGGCAATGGGTTTTACTAGAGATGCTCTATAGTATTTGGTTGAAGTGAAGCCACCATTAAATAAGTTAAAACAGCTACTATACGTAATACTCTGATAAAAACTAAGGTGACCGAGATCTAGACTAGCATAAGTGAAGGCAGGATTAGGTAAAGATGACTGCAGCTGGAACAGCTGACTCGCTGTAAAGCCATTTTGGGGCTCTCTTGGACAATGTAATACATTAGAAATCAAAAGGTCACCAGAATAATTGTCCATTTTTATATATATATATATTTTTTAACCTCACCCCTGAATTATTATTCATTACATGTTTATC
This sequence comes from Butorides virescens, assembly GCA_017310255.1. Classification (NCBI taxonomy): domain Eukaryota; kingdom Metazoa; phylum Chordata; class Aves; order Pelecaniformes; family Ardeidae; genus Butorides; species Butorides virescens. Next base: position 173,619 of record JADKXX010000049.1, read on the forward strand.
AAAGCTGCTTACATAAAGAGGAGAACACATTTCTGAGTTCCATATTGCAGGTGAAGCAAAAAGATCTTGTTACTTTTGAATGTTCTTCTGTCTCTGAAAGTGTGGAGGATCAATAAATGTATGTAAGGGTTGGAAGAATTTAAGAACAGAATACGAAGAGTTAGGATCTCCTTTGTCTATCTGTGGAACATGCTCCCTAAATTGTTTCCATAAGAGTAAAATTGCATGTCTCTTGTTTGCCATTCTTTAAAAGAGTTAAGTCAGTTAGTACATTACATAAATCGTGATTTTGCTTTTGATTGAAGATTATATGGTATGCTGAAGTTTGCAGCTTAAGATCTTTATGTTTTTGCAGTCAGGCTTCCTGAGAACTACTTTATACTGAAAGAGACATAATATGTAGTTACAGCCAACGAAGTTCATGTAGGTAGCACCAGTTTGTCATTGACCTAATTTATTTCAGGCTTTTCTGAAGCTCAGCATTACTCATGGTGCACAGAGCTAAAATAAAACCCTTTCAAAATTGGGTTTTGAATGAGGTTTGAGGATGGAAGACTTTATCTGCTTTAGGACAGCTCTCCCCGCTACTCCAAAGGGTCAGTACAGAGTGAATCACGGAGTGAATGAATGGCAAACCTGTAAGCATGTGTTTGGTGCTTGTTGCTGTTTTACTACAAAGCAGGAGGAGCTACCAAGACCCTTCCTGTCGCTTACAACCTGATTTATCTTTCTTTTACCTCTAACAACCATATATGGACCCTGATATTTGAAACGTGCTTATCAGTTACATCAGGAGTGTGGGTTTTCCCTTTCCCTTCCTTATGTAAGTTATTAGACTGATGCATACTTAAAGAAAATGTTTTATGTAGGCTTTTCTTTTATTCCGGATTGAGGAGTAATTTGTCATGTCCCCGCACATAATAATCTCCCCTTTGTGAATCCAGCCATTTTGACAGGAAGGAAGAAGGGGGAAAAGATATCTGAAGAGTGGGAATATTGCAGCTTCCATCACTGGTTCCAGACGTCCACTTTTACATAGTGTTTTATTATCTGGATCAAAAGAGCAGGAGCAGGCGCAGGGGTGCGGAAACAGGAGAATAGGGGATGAAGACATAAAGAACAATTAAATGATTTAGCGTTATGCTTTTTGCAATGTTAGGCACTGTATTGTGTACCCTACACATCAAATGCAGTAATTAGATCCACAGAGATCTTAACCACAACTATACTGAACGTATAAAGCTGTCAGAGGGCACAGTCATTCAGGCACACACTGCTAATGCTTATTCAGTCAGAAAATAATTCAAAATGTAAAAAGAAATGCCAAGAGTTGCAAATTAACCAAGACAAAAGAGAATGAAGTTCTCTTATGTTACAATCTTTCACTTAAAATCTTGTCCTAACAGTTCAAATGTACATTTAATGAGAACAAGAGCACTTTTAAAAGGAACCTGTAAATAAAATGCAAATTGGATTTAGTATAATGAATTTTACTTTTCCTTTCCTCTAAATAAAAAAGCAAAGAACCTCAAACCTTAAACCTAAGTCTGGTCTGGAAAATCAGCCGATGACAGTATCATCTGAAATTTGCGTTGTGATCTGCAGAATGAGGTAGTCAAACTGAGTGTATGGATTGAAAATACCTTCTTCTTTATTTGGAAATTGTAAATGTACTAGTCCTTAAATTAGTTGGTTATTGAAGACTGTGGTTTTGAAAGAAAGCATATGTACATGAAACTTAAAGCTTCTAATTATTCCTGAATAATTCTAATAAACCCGTGTTTGCATTGCGTTTCTCACTTCTTACAGAGCCGCCCACATATGATGGTACTCTTGCATCCTATTACAGTTGTCCTCTTTCAGTTTTGACTTAAATAATGTAGTTGTTAGGTTCTTTATATGTTACCTTTTAGTCAAAAAAAAAAAAAAAAAGATATTTGGAGAATTGTACCCGTTTCTTATCAACCCCTTCAAGACTGAAATTCTTCTCAGTTGCACTGCATAAACCATTTGGGTCTGACTGAACCATTCAAATAAACTAATGCTGCTTCCGTAACCAAAGTCAGGCAATTGAAGTGAAGCGCCAACTTTTTTTTTCCCTTTTTATTATTATTTTATTGTTCTTTAACTAAAAAGTGGATGGGTAAAAACTACCTCTAGTGGATTGATATAAATTACCATATTAGTCACATTTGAAAAAAATTGTGGTGCTAATTCAAACAGAAAGCAGTTATGAGGACAGATAGATGTTTCGGTAAGTTGTTAATTGTTCGTGTTAATTGTTTTCCTGAAAGTAAATTAGAGAATCTTTAGAAACATCCAAATTCTGGACAGCAGGTGTGGTAAAGATACGTATTTTTGTATGCATTTACATAAAATTTTAGTAAAGAAAAATCATGCTAATGTCTGCATAACTTGTATTCAAAAAAACTGGACAGCCTTTTGAGGAAAAAAGTGCTGAAATTCTCAAGTTCTTATCTAATCAAGAAACTATCTTTCTAATCTACTACTTTTTTCAGGTTATCTACCATGCCAGAAAGACTTTTGTTTGCTTTAATTACAGCTGAAATCATGCTATTTCTGCTGGCTGCAGAGCTTTCAGGAACTGTCACTCTCATTTCCCAATGTATAAATGTGCCAAGCAAGTATCTCGGTTTCCCTCCTCTCTCTAAATTCAGAGCATCATCAGGCTTCCACGCAGAGAGTGCTTTGCTTTTGAACGCGGCTGTTCTCCATGGCCTCATGTTCATTTTCAGAGTCCACTTCCCCATGGCTCTGCAAGAAAATCACGTTAATTAGAAGTAAACCTCAGGAAAATTCAGCGTTTAGTTCCCAAGTATGTTTGAGCCTTCTTTCATCTATGGAATAGGTAGGAGCTTTCAGATGACCAGGGTTTACTTGGCTGGGTTTTTTATGTTTTTCACTGTTTTTCCTCTTTCACCATTACTTGCAAAGTAATAAGAATTTTTAAGCAGTGCAAAATGCTTTTCTGTTTTCAAGTGTGAGGAGGTGGTGCTTTCTTTCTATGTCTTTTTTTTTTATTCATCCAAATCATATAATTGGAAATAATTCTGTAGTCCTCTTCTCTGAGCTGTAATGCTGACAAGCAGAGGAGAATTAGAGGTGATGGAAATTGGAAGAATTAAGGTGCACGAAAGTGGAAAGAGCTGTGACAGTTTTACAGTTTTGAGACCTGCAGTTTTCAGATTTTTTTTTTCCTTAATTGAAAATTGGAGGAAAAAAAAAAAAAAAAAAAAAAAAGGAAACATTGATTTCTTGCTAAGACATTCAAAATCTTTAAAAGCATTGCAGTTTTAAGGTAGCTCCAGCTAGGTAATACATCTATAAAGGCATGCAGTCGAGCTTTTTTGGTTTTGTTGTTCTGGTAGTCAATGTGAGTAGGTATTCCAGGTGTGGAGAGGCCCTATCGAGGGGACTGATGCGGGAAGTTGGGAGCCCTGAGGGCAGTCAGCTCTTGGAGTATGCGTCCGAAATGGGAAACTGTTGCAGCTCTCCAGCCTTGCCGTGTTGTACTGGTAGACACTGAATGAGAATCTGGCTTGAAGGAATATTCAGAATGGGCATTTGGTGGGTTTAGTATTTCCTTTGACTTCTTAACAGAGGCTGGTTGGTTAGGGAGGGCCCCGCTCCGTCATGCGTGCGTACCACGTAAGGACGCCGTCACAGCAAATGGTTGTCTCAGGTCCTTTGGTTCTCTCCCCCCCGCAATCCCAGAGACACAAGTACTTTAGAGGAAGGAGTTCATAATAAATAAGTAGTGCTAAAAAGTGTTTGATAAACATGAAAATTAGAAGAAAAAGAGTACGCAATAAAATTTATTGATTTGTTTTTGAAGCAGTGTAAACCAGCATGGGCTAATTACACCCTTATGTCTGTGGTACTTACACAGATATTTGTTCAACAGAATACACATGTTGCTATGGCAATCATTTTGTTTGTCAAATGTTAAGTAAACTTTAAAAAAAAAAAAAGTCTTGAAATGTCTCTTTTCCCCCCCCCCCCCCTGTTGTGACTAGTGTCTCCAACCCACACACAGCTGTTCTAAAATAACTATTAGTCTCCTTGTATATAGGATTCATATTCTAAACTGGCAGTAGCATCACTGCTGTCAGAGGTGCTCTCTGCATCGCTGGGTATCTGTACCCTTGTCTGCAAGCACGAAGCAGACGAAACACCTTCCTCCACCCACGCTGTTTGGCCACGTGCTAAGCACGGCTTGCTCACGCTGTGTTGCACTTGCCTGCCCGGTTTCTGAGGGCAGAGCCCATCTTCCCTGTGTGCCTAAGATCCCTTTAAGAGCCCTGTGGGATAATTCATTTTTCCTTATGGTCCAAATGGAAAGGATGTTTTAGACTGCCATCATACAGAGCTACAGGAAAAGCACAGGTTTGTGAATTTATTGTTCAGGGATGAAAGTGTAGCTTCTTTGGAGAAGCTCCTATTGCCTGGCTCAGCTGTTTACACTGTAGGGAGGGTGTTCAGGTGGATGTATTGCCTACGTTCCCCCCCAGGAGTGGAGAAACCCTGATAAGATCCACAAGTGCTGTTCACCCGTAACCATTACTGACAACATCTCTGCACAGAGAGCTGCCGTGGTGGGAAAGGATGAAAACTCATGCTTTGCACTCTGCCTGATATTTTCTCAGAACCTGTGAATACTAGTGGCATGGGTTTTTTTCCCCTGCTATCCAGGCCAATGGTTTGCAAGCACATACCTGACAGTTGCTGTCCATAGAAGGTACCTTCTTTTTCAAAGAAGATGTTACAACTCCATTTTTATGAGTGCTCTCTTAAATTTTCATCTGTGAATAACATGCTTTTATAACCTGTGACAACTCCTTGAGAGAAGGACATGCTTTGACTACTTATAGGAACTTCTGGTGGACTTACAACAATGAAAGCACAGTTAACTATTTGCCTTTTTCAAATTCATGCTTTTGGATACAATTATTTGTTTCTTCTGCATCACAGCCATTTTGAAATGTGTGAGTATGATGGTATTTTAAGAAGTAAGAAGCTGCAGCATAAATCCCTTATATGGATTCTGCCCTTGATGGATCATATCCAGAATCCTTAATTTGATGACTACCTGGAAAAAAAACTTCAGTACTTTCTCTCTCTTTAAAATAATAGCACTTACTCAGTGGCAGAACCATTTTTGACACTTCTGTCTCCATGACTGTGCCCATAAATTCACAATTTTATTTGCAGTTCTTTGGGAGATGAAAGCTTTGCCTCACAGAGAGGAAAGATCCTGCCAAGAAGTGGATCGACTGGAAAAAGAGGAGCTGGTATATCTGTCTTAGGCGTAGCTTGGACACCTGCCTCTTCTCCTGAAGATCACAGTCCTTGCTCCAGACTGCCAGAACTCTGCAGAGATCAGCTGTTGCCCGGATCTTGCATTTCTGTGGAACACCACCTTTGTCAGGGTTCCTGCAAGCCCTGGGAGCGCAACCTGAAGCCAAAAGGGACGGTGCTCATAGCCAGGGATAGCTGCTGAGAAAAATGAGGGTTAAGTGCAAAGACAGATATTGTTCTTGAACTGCAGGAAGACTAAAGAGGAGATAGATAGAAAGGCAGAGAGACAGAAAAAAGAAGTAGAAAATTGTCTGTGTGTGACTTCTGCAACTGCAATTCATGTTGTAACCTCAGTGCATGGAGGTGAATAGTGATTGAGGTGGGCACAAACCCAGAACAGGAGCAGCCCTGCCAGAACAGGTCTGCCAGACATTTGATGAAAATGATGTATGTTTTGTGCGTGGGTGAGAGGGTCATATGGGCAAGAACATGAACCCAAATTTCAGATATCTTGAAGTTTAGGCATATTATAGGGATTGATGTAATTTTAAGGAAGATACCTTGGGATAAGAAAGTTTGCTTAGAAGCAGACTTAATTGATATGTTGATTAAAAAAAAAAAGCTAAATGCATTTATCTAGTATATATGAGAAGCAAACAAAATTATATTGCTCAAGAAAGACGCAAATGATTTCTGTTTTCATGCATCCTCCCTTAATTGAACTGCTCAGGAAGCTGAATTTGGAAAAGCACATTTTACTTTGTGCTCTAAAAAAGAAATGCAGATAGTATGACTGGGAAAAGAAACCTTGTGGAATTTACATATAGTGAGAAGTGGGAAACTCTTGGCCTTCTAATTTCCATTAATGTTGGTATTGTCTGCAAGTCAAAGAGAAAACAAGAGGCGAGAGCTTTGCTTTAGCTAGGCATAGCTAGCCTTTGGCCTATACCTACTGAAATCTTGATTCCTACTCAAGCAAAATGCCATGGATTTCAGCAAGGTGATCATTTAACTTTTAAAGCTTTGAATATGAAGGCTGGTCTAATGCATGTCTAGAATTGGGGGGGGGGGGAACCCACAAACTACACTGGGTATGAGGGCCTCTCTGATTCATTTTACCAAGGAGGTCATGCTGGATGAAATTTCACCTGAGATTGTTACCTAGCTTTGATGGTGGCACACGAGTACAGCCTGTTTCTGGTGTGAGTCTCAACCTGATGTCTTTGCATTCGGGAGGGAAGCAGTTGTTGGTTGGCTGGTTGCTTCTCAGGACAGTAGAAGAGCTTTTATGGTGGCTGATTTTTAAGGGTTCTGATTCTGGCTTCAATAAGAATAACAAAAAGATTCCGCCAGCACCAGAGGAAGGGTGATTCAAGGATTTGATGACATTAGGCAGGGCATTGAAGACACCTTCGTGTTTTTACCAGAATGGAATTTTTAGATTTATATGCTAATAACGGTAGTTTTCTCTATAGTGTTTCCCATGTTTAGTCATTTCAGATGTTTGGACTTTTTTCCCCCCTAGCTGCTGTGATTTTGTTGCTGGTCAGACAGTTGCGGTTCTGACACACTCCAGGTAGTCATATCACCCTTGCAAATCTGATGGAAAGCAAGAATAGTCGGTAGCAGATCAGACGCAGCTTCTGGGCTATGCAGAGATGAAATTAATACGGAGGAACCTTCCTGTTACTCGTATCGGGAGTGTTGCCCAGGGGAGCTGCAGACATCCCCGGCTTGCAGGTCACATCTCTCTGTCTGCTGCAGTTTGAAGGCCGTTGCCCTTCATCTTTCCTTCTCTTCTCTCCCTGCTCATTCCAAGAAGTCCTGCCAGGAAAGCTATACAATATGTTGGCAGTAAAGATTTGAATTAAACGTGATATTTCTCTGATCCATTAGTTGTTCACTCTAGTTTATAAGTATCATTTTAATTCGGGAGCCTGAAACTTTTGTGAACAACACCTGATATGATTTTTGTAGGACAGGGAATGATAATGAAAGACAAAAAGTCTTCAGCGATTTTATGTTACTTAACATTAGTATGATAATGTGTTTTTCTTTTATTGAATTTTTTTTCTGAATTGGTAGTTCTGGTTTGGTGCATGTTTAGTGAAAAAACATTGTTCCTAGGTTTTATTTTTAAAAAATCCAGGAGCAGGCTGTAATTATAAGAACCATCCCTTTCTCCCTTCAAAGCACTCGCTCTGTCTCTAAACTCTGAGTGAGCACGGTGGCTGAACTTCAAAGAGAAATTCTATATCCCTACATCCAGGCCAACTGCTGCCTTCAGCCACTCTAGAAAATGTTGGAGTGAGAGTGACTTTCAAGTTAATTACTTAAAATGCTGAATTGGAATTGCTTCTGATTAACTCACAATTTAAATGTAACTTTTTTTTTCTTCTTTTTTTTTTCTTTTAGCTAAGACTTCAGAATAATTTCTAAAGTGCAGTTCTATGCAGGTGAGGCAGACCTGTTGAGGGGAAAAAAGACTCACTGGGAAATGTGACTCGACGACATACTTGCTGAAACCTCACATATTGATGATAAACATGTTTTCGGTACTGGAAAATAAATTTTGCGCCTTTTTTTTTTTTTTTTTGAGTTGTGTTTCATACAGCCCGTCTGTCGATGCCATGATACATGTAAGGCAAATGGACTGATGACATGAGTTGCATTTCACTCGAACGCGCAGCAGCAATATAACTGTGTCAGCATGTGTTTGCTCTGAATCGTACGGCAGGCGGCAGATGGAACAGAATGACAGAGACCACATATGGGGTTTTCTCCTCCCCGTTACATTTAAACCAACAGCATTACCACATTCACTTGGGGGGTAGTTATTCTCAGATCTTGTTTTGGTTTTGTTTCGTGGTAACATTGCAGGTTTGTTTGGTGCCTAACGTCACTGGCAGAATTTCAAATGTCATACAGGAGGCTTTATCAGACGAGCTGTTAGCTGTGGAGTTGAAGACTGAATGCACATATGTGCACAAATAAATGGAGGCTAAAAGAAGAAAGATGTCTGTATAAAAGGATGGGTGCAGTGTGTTTCAGCTGTTTATGTGCGAATGCAGTTGGCAGAGCTTTTATTTCTTTCACCATTATTTCCAATTACCATCATCAACCCCAGTGCAGCGATGCAGGAAAGCTTTTTACATTTATCTTCTGAACTAACTCATGGACACTTACAGCCAGTATATACGTAGTATCTGTTCTTATGCGTAGTATCTGCAGGTATGGTGGGTGTTATAGCATGAAACGCTCTTCCCTATTGCTCAGCTCTTGCTTATGGAGTGCCTTTGAAGTGGGCAGAATGAGTGTAGACTACAGGACTGGGGAAGATTCATATACAACATGTTATATATTTTACCACGTAATTTGTGTACTAATATTTTAATGTTTGTAACTTATTTCAAAACTCTCAGTTGGAGGAAACCAGTGTGGGGAAATAAACTTGAAGATGACACAAAGAGAATCAGTTTTGCGTTTCGGTGAGCTAGTTGTCCGTTGTCTGTATTTCTTCTAATGATCCACTAGTCAGGTTTTCCTTTTTGGCATAAAAAATTGCTATTCATCTGATACTTCCTTTTTAAATTAGTGCCTGCATAATCTGCTGTGGATAGTGGACTCTGGCTTTCATGCTAAAATATGATATAAATGTCCTTGACTTGAGCAGAGATTATTCTTCTTAGTACCTCATCCAGTTCCACGCTGCGATGATGTCCTTGAAATCTGGGATTGTTTCAGTGCTTGACTTCTTAGCTTCTAAGCTCTTAAGAAATAATGTGATTAAAAGCTGGCTCCTGATTCCATTGTCTTCATTGACTTGATTCGGTGGTGGTGGATCAAGCTTTTCACGTATAACATGCAAGAGTGAAATAAAGACTTTAAAATCATTATTTCTACTCAGTTAATGGGGATCATTCTGAGACTAAATTTTTGTGAGGGGAAGTTTAATAGACAAGTGAGAATTTGAAGAAAGTCAAATAGGAAGAGCTAACAAACCTGCTAATACAGCAGGTTTGAATATGTCTGTAACACTCCAGTCTGCTATGAAAATATTTTGGAGCCAGGCTACAGGTTATAAATTACTATATGAGGTGAAAGTAATTTATTTTAAATGGCAATGGCACTGTTTATAATCTGTTTTCTCCCAGTGTGATAGCAAATTTTGGAGAGCTGTTGGATTCCTAAATCCCAGCCAACTGACACCATCCATGGTCATCTGCTGCGTGGAAGTCCTGATGAGAGCAGAAGCTGCAAGTGTTCTCATCTAAAGTATTTAGGAATCCATGCATTGTAAACCAATTTAGGTTTTCCATGCATTGTAAACTTGTGTCATGTAATATTGAGTTATTGTAAGGGCTGAACATAGAAAAGCTTGTGTACTAGAATAACACGGGTAGTTGTAGAGGAAAATTTCTATTAAATGTTTTTCATCAGAAGTTTGTTCATAGGGCAGTTGTTGATTTTATTTCCAGGGTACTGGAATCTTATTACAGAACAGAGAATCTTAAATGAAATCTTAATTTGAAAACCCTCAGCTTATCAACCAGTAATAAGTGTGGGTCATCAGAGTTAAAATTTTAGAGATAATTTGCTAGAACTGGAAACTAAAAAATGGTACTAGATGCTATTCTTTTAAGTTAACTATGCAACAGAGACAGCATATAGTGCTCAATATGTAAGAACTTTAAAACATGGTAAGGTTTTATATTGAAAAGCTTGTATTAGTGGTATTCATCAGGCTCCTTGAGGGATCTGTTCTGACTCCCAAAAGCAGGTGTTTCTAAAGTGGAATAAATAAATAAGATTAATCAAGATGTCTAGGTATTTCTCTTCATTTTGATTAATAGTGGTCTTTGGCATAAATAAATTTTGATGATGATTTACTTCAAAATTATATAGTTTGTATGTGAACAAAATCAAAATATCAAAGATGAGTAAAGCATAAATGATTATAAGTCTTACCGGACCGAACTTCACCCTTGTTTTTGTTAAATATGCACAAGTGGTTCTGGTAAATTGGCCTTGGTGAAGGCTCACTGCTTCTGAGTATACTGAATCCTCCTTTGTAACCTGGACAGGTGAGGTCCTTACTGCAGGGCTTCTCTGAAGAGAAAGGTGGAGGTTCATCTGCCCTGTGTCTTGCATCTTTCTTCCTTCTGAGAAATCTGAAAGCTCAGTCTTCCCTTCTTTTAGTGACGTTCTCCTGGCTGTCAGTTCTGTGGGATTTGAGGGTTTTCATGGAGGAAAAGTGTTCTGTAGATTATAAGGTTGAACTTCTAAAACCAGGAAACAAAAAAGCTGTCCCTAAAAATGTGCAAAGGAACAAAACGCACTCGTCAGTGAAAATGAGCAGGACAAGAGCAAGTAGAGATGTGGAAAGAATCCTAATCAATAATTTTAGATGTGTACATTAGGAGATTTGCCTCTCTGGTGTCTCACTATTTTCCATGGAGAAAGAAAACTTCTCCAGGGGTGATTCAGAGCAGAAGCTTAACTTAGAACAGTAGGTTACTATAGTTAGACTTTGTGACTCTTCTAGTTATTGATTATTTAAAAAAAAAAAAAGATTTTGCAACTACAAATGCTTAGAGATCATTCCATTTTTGTCAAACTTCACGAGACAAAAATTAAGAATGTTGATTATTAATGGGTTATTGTGAGATTAGCTGAACGCAAATGTCAGGTGTGGGTTTTTTACTTGGAAACGGCTTGGGCTTTTTGTTTGTTTGCTTTAATGTCATATTAAACAGCATGATGTAACTCCTAAAGGACTGTAGAACATTTTCAGGTTTCATTCAGTTTGAAAATTCAAGCAGATTTCAAATGCTTGAGGGTCTTTACAGAACAGGAAATGTATGGTTTTTAAGAATTTTACCTGGATGCGTATCTTGTCCTGTATTAGATAGTTTGCAACATTTTAGCTGTAAATGCCTCTTTTTAAGTAATTAAAGCTGAATATGAATCTGGTTACCTGGCCTATTCTGTAAATTCCCTCGGGGGTTGGTTATCTTTTTCATGCAATGGCTTGGTAATACTGTACACCTTCATCAAATCTCGAGACAGTACACTTCAGAAATAGTTATAATTCCTGTTTTCTTGGTAATGGCTTGTAATCATACGGCAGTCATCTTTTTTTCCTGTCCTTTTTTTTTTTTAATGTATTTCTATGATACTCTGCTATTATTGTTGTTTCTTTCCTTCCTTCCCTCCTTTTTTCTGATGTAGTGCTACTAAAAACAATTGCAGTTTTCAAGAAATGTTTTATAGTAATTTCACTGGTTTTATTTTTCCTGCTGAAATTCAAAAACTTATCAAAGTTGTCCACATTTCAGATTTTTAGACTGATTTCTTAAAATGTTTCTGGGAGTTGGCCACCAGTTATTCCTCCTCTCTCATCACTTCTTATCCAGCTTCAGACAAATAAAATTAAGAGGACTGAAGTGTCAAGGTTACCGACGTTCCTCAAGTTTTCCTCTACTTGTCTTCTCATTTTTAACAAGGAATACAAATTAATGTGTGATGGAAAATCTTTCCATAAAGCAATTGGGGAAAAAAACTGTATGAGAAGTTAAGTCAAAATTTACAAATGGTTAGTCCCCTTTTCTATATGTGACTTTGCAGTCCTAATCCTCAAGAGCTTGCAGGATCTGCTATGTATCATATCGCCCCCGTTGTCTATTCTGGGACATCCTCTCCAGCCTCTCACCTTCTCCCACTGTTTTCAGGATGCACTTCAGTTTTTGTATGGTGCTAATCAAGCTACCATTACGCAGTGTAGTGGGTTCACAAATACTATCATCAGACATGATGAGAGGCCATTAGATAGCTACAGGTTGTACGCTGAATGCAGTTGCCACTTCAGCCTTTTGTGTTACCTCCTTCGTGCAGGGTCTCTTCAAGCACTGCTTTATCTTGATTGTTCTCAGCTATCTTGCCAGCTGTTGCCAAATCAATTTTCCCGTTTCTTCACATGTAATACCTATTTTCTTTTACTTTAGCATCTTACCTGTGTTTTGTTCGCCTGCCATCTTGATCAAGACACTAGAATTGTAGTTGTGTATTTCTTAGGACCCCGTTTGCCCCAGAGGCAGGTGTTACTTAGTGATGCAAAATTGATTCAGCGTAAGGCAGTTGAGGTGGGGCGTATTTAACCGGTCTATTTAACATTATATCTCTGGTATAAATTGCAGCATTGACAAGTTACAGAAAATCGTGTTACCCCACAGTGGGCAGAGGGGTTAATTTTTTCATTTCTTCTTTAGTTAACTGAAACTTTATCTGGCTTAGCATGAATTGGTCTTAAAATCCTGCAAGTCTGCCTTGCCTTTGCAGTCCAGAATGTAAAAAAAGGGCAAATTTCCTTGATTGGATCACTGTTAAGAAAAGTCATTTATTTGACCTAACAACCTTGACTGTATCCTGCTAAGCCAAGGAATTGATTTATTTATTCTTCCTAGGTTATGGGAGGTTGTAACTGGCTGTTCGCAGTTTCCTAAATGCTTTTGGATTTTTTTTATGCATACATTTTATAGCTCATTGACCTAGCCCTACAAGTTCATCTCTGGTGCTACTATAGTATTCTCTGAATGTTCTTGTGTATGTTACTCAGTCAGTGTTGGCTTTGATGTGAGTTAGAAATTCTGTCCTATAGTAGAGTCCTGTGATTGATGTAAATAGTTCACGTTATTAACAGTAAATGCATCCACAAATTAATGATAAAGTTGCATTAATTTGTAAGGTTCTATTAAGATAGACAGTACTTTACAAAGTACATACTAAGGCCCAAGAGCAAGGACCTTTGGGTTAAAATTTTAGAGGCACTGGAGGACATATCATAAAACAAATTATGTTCTGCTACAGTACTAATTATACCTTGGTTATAGGTATAATTTGGTATAATAAAACCATGTATCTTGGTTTTCTTGAATGCAGGTTAGAATGCACCTGGATGAATTGACTTCCAGAGATACTCAAAGTGAATTAAAGATAAAACTCTATGTGAATTTTAATAGTAATTTTGTACAAGTTCTGTTCTCATTATTCTTTATGAGCTGTATATACTTAGGCATTTCTTCCTGATTTTTTTTTTTTCAGTGTTTCTATATGTTTATGTATTTTTAATGTCTTCTGGTTTAAATGTTTCAAATAATCTTTTTCATCATCACCTGTTATGGGAAAAGAATATGTGCTTGATTGGGTTTGAAATAGAGTTCAGCCAAATTTAGATTATTTTAAGAGTCTACAACCTATAACCATCATGTACAAAGACAGAATTTCTAATTTGTAGGAGATATTAACTTTGAAGTGGATGTTTCTTTTCTCTGCAACTGCAGAGTCTGCATAAATGGCATATTACGCAAAGTGAAAGTTTAATTGTAAAGGGAAACGTAATTGAATATTTCTGTTTGATTAATAATAAAGAAGCAGGAACATCACATTGATTTTAGACAAGCCATGTAAAGGATGTTGAAATACTGCTGTCCGTGAAATAAACATGGTGCGATGCTAAGATGTGCTTTCTTTCACTGTGTTTCTCGTGACTGAGCATGAGCTGTGACCTTGCTGCTTTGATTTCTGTGGTATGTGGTATTAAAAGCATAGTCCAGGGCAGAGAAGATATAGGTCACGAGGCTTTTACTGCAACCTCTCTCAGTTGGCTGTGGGTATACTATCGTCACTTCAGTGAATCTGGCACTATCGCCTAAAGGAGCAATACAACAGCTTTAAGTGAAAACATACTGAAATGGTGAAAAGGCTGAGGAATAAAAGACCCAGTAGTATCAATATCAGTGGGCCCAATTCACGTCTTATGTAAAATAATGTGAATACAGAATAACCGCAGAGAGTTCAGTAAAATCACGCCACGGGGAAGCACCAAGGAGAAACAAGCTGATGAACAAAATTGTGATTTTTTTTTTTTTTTTAAATATATCAGATTTTCAGCTTTCTTAATTCATTTAAAATTGAAGGCACTTAAAGCGTATTGTCTTCCCATTGGTCATTACAAATTTCTGAAAACTGCCTGTATTCTGTCAGCCCCGTGACATTGCCAGTGACTCCTCGCTGGGCTTGCTAACCAGCAAACTGTCAACTTCAGAGGAAGCACGATCCGCTGCCAGAGGCGCGTACGCTTCTCTGGGCAGACCATTTATGCCATGTCGTTCCCAGATGATTATCATATCACTCGGCAAAGAGTTGTTCCTGAACACACATTTAAAGTATGCACAGGATTTTTTTTTTTTACTGGCAAAGATACTTTACCTAATGTTTTGATGTACAGGAATTAAAATACAAAACACTACTGAAAATTCAAATGGGCATAATTGACAAAATATGCCTAGTAGTTACTTCACTGAGTAACTGAAAATAAACCTCCTCCTTTCAACAAAACAACTGTACTGTCTAACTTGTAACTGGGAGTAATCAGTGTCAGGCTTTACGTGTTGTATAAGGTGTGGATCTCCAAAAAGTGGTGTATTTAGAACATTGTTATGGGATGTTGATTCAAGAATTAAGATAAAGTCCTCCTGAGTAGCCAAAACCACTTCTAAGTGCCTTAGTTTTCTATGAAAAAAATTATCTGAGTAAGTACTTGGAGCTAGTATCTCATACAGTTCCAGCTGTAGATGTGGTGTGATGGGATCATACCCAACACAGTCCTATGTGATCCTTTTTTTTTTTTTTTTTTTTTTGACTCATTAGGTACAAAAATGAATGGGGTCCAATTTCTAACACTAAAAGATACGCACAGAAGAAAATTGATTCTGATTTAGAAAATATTATTCAGCTTCACAGGCTGGTGCTTGTAAATGGGTACTAGTTTTCCTACGAAGTTTAAGTATTTCTGGAAATAACCATAGTTAGCAGAGCATTGGCACTGCTTGATATTTTGATAACTGAAACTGCCCTCATGATGGTGCTTTTGAATCTGCACCTTAGGAAACTTGTACTTGCTAGAATATCTGTGCTATATCTAACCCATGTGTCTAACCCAGACCTTCTTGCTGTAAAAATTGAAATAGAAGCCTCATAATTCATCTGAAATGTACGCCAGGACTCCCAGTGCGTACGAATAGCCTGACGCTGCTGCATGTGAAGGAGAAGAAGCTTCTGAACTTTTCAGTAGGGGACTGAATGTATATTATGACAAATAGATCATTTTAAATTAGTGTGCTGTACATTTAGGATAGACTGTATTTTTACTCATGCATTAATTGCCTCTGAACACAATTCAAAAATGCAATCTTAGGCTTAGCAATGAACATTTCAAAAAAGTAAATTAATATCTTCACAGGGAAGAAATGTAGTTTATTATAGAATCACCTGCTATTGCCTCTATAATTATGGCTTTGTCAGTATTTCTGTGAAAACTATTTTTTTGAGGGGTTTTGGAAAAAACCTCTTTCATAATAAGATGTAGCACAGCCAGCCGTCAGCTTGGCAGGCAACGCCTGCGCCTGAGGTCCGTCCTGCGCTTAGTGCTTGGGACAGACAGACAAGCTTCACTCGTCTCCTGGTTGTTGGGAGATTCGTAGAGATGCTGGCTTTTCTTCTTAAGTAGCCTTTTTCTTATCTTAAGCAGGGAGCCGTTGTGCCTAGGATGCCTTTATCAGGGATCTTTTCTTGCTTACAGTATCGGTCACTGGGCACCACTGGTGGCTTTGAGGGCCTCTACAAGTTGCTTATGTGCGAATGACCCCAAGCCAGGGTCTGCTCACTACAGGGGACAGCTGCTGCCCCGCAGGCTCCCTTGCGTGTTTCTGTTTCCAGCAAGCACCTGGTCTTCTGTTAGAAACTTCTCATCTTGAAATCCCAGCACCTTCTGACAGTCACACATATGGGGGTTTCTAGCTAGAGTTCTCACCCTGCATGTGTTAAGGCAGGTTCTGAGATGTTTCCATGTCCAAGAACCCTAATTTTGAGAGTGGCATTGGCATATGTGTGGGACAAGGCAGAAAAATGGCTTTAGAAAATGCTGGTTGTGTACTATAAATCTGCTTCATGAATGAGGAAAAAATAGAAAAATTTTTCCATTAAAACCATTTTATTTCCTTGCTTTCCTTACAGAGATGACATATCTGCAAGTAGCTACTTGCTGATGGCTTAGCTTAAAAAAACTACAAACTGTTGCTGTATCCACTGACACAGGAAAGATTGGTCTAATAGTATTTTTCTCAACAATAATTTATATATATTAAAAGTGTAGTAGTTGATACTGTAAATTACAAAAATTTAATTCAAATTTCAAAGTTAGTTATTAGCCCAAGAGACCTATATAATATTTAAATATATTAAGTGGATGCTGTTTGACCACACTGACTTTCTGCTTTAAAATGATTACTTTAATTTTTATCTCTTCTTCAGTTGCCGATCATGACTTTGTAGTCTATAATGGCCGTATGGTTCCTAAGAAACTCTTCTGAAACAAATAGAATGAGAACGGGAGTAAAAAGGAGGTTGAATAAATGAGATGGAAAACCAGACCTCCTCTAAGTAAGATTACTGGAAGTATTGACAAACTCAGAGTGAGAGCCCTGATGTCTCCCAGTGTTCTTATAATGTGAGCAAAATTAAAAGCAGGGAAATAATAATTAGAAATCTAAGAAAAAACATTGATCCTCACTTCTTTAATCTGCAATCGGGTGAGCAAATTTTAGTGATCCAACAGCGCTTGTCAGGATAAAAATAGGTAGAAATTAGAAATTTTATTGACTGTAGGATTTGTAGAAAGAGAAAACCAATTGGGGAATTCTGAATAATCAACTAATCCAAATGTTATTTTGCTTCATTTTATGATTTTATGGATTTTATGATTGCTAAACTCCTGTTGCTGGGATTTGGTCTCATTGAAGGGCCTAAACTAAATGGGAAAACTGTATAGAGCTATCCTTCATCTTTAATAGAGAGTTTTCACTTGTGTGGTCTTATAATCAGGGAGATTCATGTCTGTGTCGTGCCAGGAAATCCCATTTGGAGCAAAGGTCTGGGGAATTCTAATACAGAATGGGAATTTTTCATCCCTACCCACTTCGCTGTACCCTGAAGTTAATTTTCTCACAGTTTCTACATTGGCCAAAAATTTCCAACCGTGGGATCGTCTTGGTGTTAAGATGACAAATTAAAGACATCAGGACATTTCCTTTGTTTTCCTGTGGAACTGTGCCCTGGTTACTGGGAGCAAAATGGGGTACCTGAGCCTGAAACATGTTACCCCCAGGCTTGTTCGGAAGGGAGGCTGAGTAAGCTCAGAAATTTCTTGAGATTGTTTTTCACGCTCAGCAGGCCTGTGTTTCTGTGCAGAAGCGTCTTACCTTCTCTAGAAACTGCTAAAGGAGGGAGAAGGGAAGGAAGGAGTTAGGAGAAAGTAAAAAAAGAGAAGGAAAATAAAAAAAGGAAAAGAAGCAATAAGCATCATTTCTCTGTGGGTGGTGTGAGTAGGCAGTAAGAGAAAAGATGAAGACAGAATGGAAAGAAGGAAAAGAAGGGAATCTAAACAGGAGAAACCAAGATAAATACAGCAAATGAAACGATGAAAAGGTAGAGCAAAGAAGTAAAAAGGATGTGGTGTAGAAAAAAATTCAGATACTCTCAAAAATGCAATCAATGAACTTCATTTCCAAGTCATGTCATTTAGTTGAACTTACAATAAGGCAATCAGACTGCAGCACCTTGGAGTTATCATCACGACACGTTTTTAAAAAAAAAAAAAAAAAAGGTTTGGCTAGAATTGGTCTGGTTTTTGTTCTAACCTCAATACTGATGTGAGTGGATAAGGTGATAGAGAAGACTCTTCAATGACTCTTCTCATGGTTTCCTAAAGACTTCGTAACAGTGATCGCAAGCAAATAGAACTGTAACTCCATTACTGTTTGGTGAGTCTAATTGCCAGTGAGATGGGCGTTTCAGGCCAGATGCACGTCCTGGCCAGCCCCCCGCGTCCAGCTGCACGCTGTGAGGTGCTGCGGGGGTGTGGGTCCTGTCCAGGAGGCTTCACCCACAAAGCCCATGGCAAAGCCTGGGGTGAGCAATTGATGGGGGGATGCAGAATAGCAACGCTGCAGCATCTGGAGGAGTCTTACAGGAAAAGAAAACTTAAATAATAAGGGGTTTTTTTTGGTTTTCTGGGTTTTTTTCTTTTTTAGTAGTAGAATTGTGATTAAATCCAGGAAAAGCTCCATGTTAGTGTACAGCAAGGCAGCCGGGAGGCAAAGGAAGATGTAGAGTTGCTTTGAGAGTGAACATACTCTGTCCTGTCCCGGGGGTCAGGGGGGTAGGGCGGGCAGAAGTGCCTCTTCTGCTTTTGTTAACTTTGCTTCAGGGAGTGAAGAAAGAGGAATTAAAATTCTTCCACCCCTTCATCAGAGATCACTACGTGTCAGACATCCCAATAAAGCAGTTCCTTCTTTCTGGAGAGCTAAATGTGAAGTTATAAAGACATTCACAAGTACGATTTTTCCTCCTCAACTGATAATGGCATTTGAGTGTTACCAAAAAGAGTGTTAATGAGTGATTAAAAATGGGCATAATTTAGTTTTTAAAAGTCGTACTTGCTCTTCACAATTTGCAGCGTGTGTTTAGATATTAGTAAAGCTTAATGGAAAGGTTTTTAACTCAGAGGAAAAGAAATCCTAGAGAGGATTTTTCAAAAGAGAGACATGAACCTATTTGCTTTATTTTAGTGATTCCCAAAACAAGACGGGATTTGTTGGTGCTGTAACTCTGGCTAAAGAAAGAAGATGGGCTGACCCTAGATTATGACAGTGATTTGATGCTTTCCTCAAAGGGATGTTCAAAACCACACAGAAATTATGGGCAAGATGTGTCAATCGCAGAGTAATGTCTGCCATTAGCACGAGGTTGGCAGGGGGTCAGAATATATGATTATAAGGGTCACTTTTGGCCTTAAAAATAGAAAAGTGCAATACTGTTCGCTGTGTTCGTATCTGGCATGGAAACTCATTTCTGAGCTCTGTTTACTCCTCTAAAATACCAGAAACTGGATGCCTTTTCCAGTTCTATTTGTTGCCTGTGAAGATATGTGTTTTCTAACCCCTTAGTAGTACATCTTGAGATCACAAATCAGTTTGTACAGCTTATCCTTACTTCTAATCCTTAAATTACTCTCACTGTCTAACTAAAATCATTGAAAGTGGTTTTCATGAATCCAGGAGGGCACAGCTCTGTAAAATGGCATTGCAATTTATGAAGAAAGCCCTTGGGAGAGAAAATGTGTACTGTAAATGGCCAATGCTTCTTCCCCATTCTGTACATCCTGAGGAGTGTGTTTGTTCTCTGGTAATGCCAGCTGAACAAGCAGAATTAGTATTTAATTAAGATACTATGAAATATGAATAAGGTTGCCATAACCTGAACTTGTAACAGAATAAATGGAAGATGACAGAAAATGTTGGTTGAAAAGGGAATGTTAAAACTTCTAGGACTAATACTTTGGTGTTCAATAGCTTGTGCTCTCTTTTCTTATAGATTAAATACAGACTGATACCACATCTGAATAGTAGCATTTTATCCTTATTTTCTATCGGGTAAAGTGATTATAGGAATCCAGCCCTAACTTACAATGTAATCAGAATATTTTATGAATGTAGCTTTAATTTCTACATGCTTCGATCATCTTCAAATTTATTTTAAAAAAACGCAACAATGCTTTTAAAAAATGTTTTAAATATGGGGATTTTTTTTTTTTCTTTAAATATTAAATGGGTGATTTGGGGTTTTTTCGCATGCTCTGGCAGAATATAAGAATAAAAGTGAATCATCCAGGGCTTCTGTCATGCATGTGAGCACAGCAAGCTTTGTAGTACTTCAAAGGTAAGAAAAAACTGCTAGTATTTTAAAGTAACATTTCCCAACATTTTCCTAATTTTCAAATTACCTCAGATCACTGAAATCATTACCATGAACTTGTTGGTATCGGCAGTTATAGATAGACTATTGGTAATCATTGGAACAAAAAAAAAAAAAAGATGTTTGGGCAGCTGACAGAAGACATAGGAGGCAGACACTTCTCAAAACAACCTTAACCCAGGTTCCATTTTACTCCCAGGCGTGCCATTGCACAGACTTGCTCAGGAGGTTATGTGCTGCCGTGGGGATGTGTGAAGGAGTGTATCTGGTGAAACGCAGGATGGGTCGGGTACACGCTACTGCTTTTCCCCATTCTTGCTGCAGGGGAGAGTCAGGTTATACTAGACTCTTAGTAAAATTGTGTAATTCTCTTCTTCCAGGAATAACTTGTTGCATTTAAGATATTTCAGTTCACAACAAAGGCAAACAAGCATCTTGGGCGTAGTTATCACGGTAATACTTTAAAACACGGAGTGACATTTGCAGATTTTTGCGTATTCCTTTCATCTTCTTCAAAATGGGGTATATCCTATATTACTGCGAGTTCCTATGGCAATTCCTCATCTTTCTCTTTGATTTCCTAAGATCATAAGAATATGCAGAGCCTGTTTTATATAATGGTTGGTTTAATGAATATGGTGTCATCAAAGATGAGGCTTCAATTTCTTTGCAACTACTGATGTTTCACTCTAAGATGGAACATTAAATATATATACACAAATTTAGTTTTCCAGTTTTTCTTTCTTTTTTTATAACTGTTTATATCATTATTTTCAGATGTGCCCAAAACAAAATGGAAGCTTGTAAAAATAAATGAAAGCACTTAGTGAAAGGAGTCTAAGCAATTTGTAGCAGATTGTGTCCAGTGAAGGACTGCAGAATATGTGAGGATGTGAGTGTATGCACACACATACATAAGGAGCCCTCCTCTCTCCGCAGTGCCCTTTCCTTGAGAAAGAAGATTCATAAAAGCAGTTTCCTTCCTTCCTCTGTAGAAAAAAGGATGAGTTTCTTACTCCAACCCAGGCAAACCTGTAATCTCATTTTGTTAGGCTCAGAGCCGCAGGCTCGCAGACGTGTGTGGGATTTCACACAGGTTCCGCTAACCCCGAGGAACCGGTGCTGCTGCTGGTGCTTTGAGAAGTCTCTTGCTGCTGTGCCACACGCTGTCGGCTGTCCTCCGCCTCCACTTCAGCAAGAGTTTCCTAAATTTGATCTCAGAAACAGCAGAACTGTTTTTCTTGAAGCCTTCAATAATAAGGAAAAACAAATCCAGGGCATTTTGGTCAGAGGCGCGTGTACTGCAAAAAAGGTCAATGAAAATATTAATGTTGAAGGTCTGCCAGTCCTAAGCGTGTAAAGCAATGTTTCAAGAGGTACCAGCAAACTGTAGCTACAGGCCAATATTATATAGCAACTTCTACACCTTTGTAAAATATTTAAGTATGTTTGAAATGAAGTTGTTCCTCATAATGAAGAATAAATAGTCACCATACCTGCTTTACTTTGCTTTTTTAAGTTTGGAGGGTCTTTTGATTTGAAATGAGATGCAAATTTTTTCTTGTCTCAGTGTAAAATAAAAAAAAAAAAAATCAAATATGGGCAAACTCATAGACCTTATACTGTTGTTAGAATATTTTTCCGCTTTCCTTTCAGCTCTTTGTACAAAACTTCACTCTTTAAGTGGATTTAATTCTGGAAAGTTATCAACTTTATTGCATAACTCTGGGAGATGTTTCTCTAAATGTCAGGTATTATCAGAGCACAGCACATTTAGAAGAACTCAGACTGTATAACCCCAAGGTTGTATGTATTTAAATCTAACTTCCTTACATTTTATACAAGACAGAGTATCTCTGTCTAAAAAGGCCTGTGATTTTTTTTTTTTTCTCACCCATTACTTGCCATACTTTAAAATCAGTAGAAAAAAAGCCCCAAAAGCAGAGCCATGAGGGTCAGAGCTGCACAAAGCATTGACGTATTGAGGTTGTAGGTGTTTACTTAACAGTGAGATACAATACTGTGTTTTTCATTATGCCAAAAATCGCCTCTTCAAGAACAGACTAATTCCTTCTTTGCTAAGGAATGGCAAGACAAGATTTAGTTATTCATTAATATAAAGTCTTCCCATTTAGTATTATAAGTTGTCTGGCTTGAAAATAGTTTTGGACAGAAAGATGTCCCTGTGTGTCCAGTTTAATCTTACTCGCATCTTTGAAATGTCCCTGAAGTGACTTGGGAAGCTCTCCTGAGGTTGGCTTTGAAAGCAGGGAGAGCTAAATTCAAAACGGGCACATCTGGAGGAGGCACATTTGGACCACGTCCCTGGTGCCCAGACTCACCATGAGCCGCTTCTGCCTGCTGTCTCCAGCTGGGGACCCAGCTGTGCGCTCTGTCCCTTGCTGCAGCTGGTTGCAAACCGCAGCAGGAGCCCGTGAAGCCCCTGTCCCGCTGGGGGTGTGAGCAGTGGTCTCTGGGGCGGGCAGGTCTCTGGTACAGCACTTCTTCAAGTCTCAGTGGGCAGGGAGAGAGTCTCTGCTGGAGGCAGGGAGGAAAAAAAAAAAACCTTCCTGGACACCCGGGTGCCTGTGGCAGCTGGCAGGTACAGCACCATGCTTACCACCTCCTTGAGCAGCAATTGGAAGGGCAGCGGTGTTTGCCATGGCTTGTGTAGGTGCAGTGAATAGAGGTCTGAGGATGTTCAACGGAGGAGAGCGAAGAGTTCAGCTGTTGGGGCTATCAGCTGTATTTTACGTGTGATAGCAGAGCAATTTAACACCTGTTTCAAAACTGTGATTTTTATTTTTTTTTTTTTTCTTTCCCCTGTGCACGAGGAATTTTAATATAAGAAGGACACCTTTAGGAGTAGTCAATAACTGAGTTTCTTCCAGTGATTCTTCTTCCCCCAGGGCTGCAATATTGGGTTGCAGCCTCAATTTTGCCTATGATCCACTCTACAAACCTGAGTTCTATTTTATATCTGGCTCTTAAATGATGCTGGAAAAGGCATCCTGTATTCACATAGGATTCCAGATGAAATTAATAAAAAATTTGACCACATGATGCAGTTAAATATTTAACTTCCATCTGAATCTTGACGCATGGGTGCTTAGCTGAGCCACAGCCATTCAGAACAGTTGCTACAAGCTGCCTGACTGGCCTGTAGTTGTAGAGCAATTGCTGATTCTTTTCCTCCCCTTGTTCTTTTCTTTGCAGTTTATTGGAGCGGTAGCTAGAAATCAGGCTGGTTCCTGTTTTCATGTGTCATCTTCTTTGTTTGTTATTGCATGGGCCTTGCTGGAAGTCTGAAGAAAAAGTATGACCCAAAGAAAGACACAAATGCCTTATGCTTAACTTTGTATGGAAATAGAATAATGGGTGCAAGTAGAGAAAACCAGTCAAATACCATTCCCAGGGATGTGAAAGCTGCCTATGAATTGCAGTGCAGGTGGTGGCCCTCTGGGCAGGGTAGAGGGTGCTTGGGAGAGCACCACCCCTCCCCACCTGGCACCTCGGCTGGCTCCTCCGCAGTGCGCGTGAAAGGGAATTGTACACTCAGGTTTTGTGTCAGCATGTAGGTATGGTGTGGCCAGGACGTACGGGACCTAACATCTGGGAAGTTCCCCTAGGGGGACTGAGAGAAGGTGAAGAGTCGTTAGGTAGTACTTCAATGATAATGAAAGGAAAAATGAGGAGAAAGTCAATCTGTATCTCAGAGAGAGAAGGAAGGGCTAGTAACAGCGAAGGCTAAAGCATTGATTGGCTTGCTCCAGTGTTTAGTAGCAAGGTTAGCTGTGATCTGATGGTGAACACATTTAACATAGGCAACAAATGGGTAAGAACTTGGGTTAAGATAATGAAGTAAAAGGTTAGAACTGCTCTACTGACCCTGATAAAAAATACTGTAGGGAAGTAGCTGGGGTGATGTAACTGTGATTATTTGCTATCTGTGAAGGCATATGGAAGATAGACAAGATCCATAAAACTGAAAAGAACAGCGGTCTTCCCCCAAGAGACCAAACAGGAAATTCCGGGGTATTTTAGTGGGGAAAGGGAGGGAGATGATTGATTGGGGGGGGGAGAGTTAAAAGTTGAACTATTTGAAAGTGCCTAGAAGATAACAAAGCAGTAGGTAACTGCCAACATCCATCTGTGAAGTTCAAGTTATATCAAATCACTCTAATTTCTCTCTGTAATTGTACAAAAAGCCTGGTCAGTAGATAAGGAGTGCCAGGTGTGGTACATCTTTCTTCCAGTAGAGTCTTACCTGCTGTCTTCTATGGCGTTGCCATTAGGGAGCTGAGGAAACATGGTCCAACTGGGACGAGCGTCAGTAAAAGCAGAGTGCAGCTCTGTGCTTAGAGTCAATGCTGGCAAATTAATTGGTCACTGTCAGAAAAGATGGATTTATGGTTCCTAGGGCTCTGACCAGAGACCAGTGATATTCAACATTTTCCTTAATGATTTGGATAATAGAACAGGGAGTAAATTTATTTAAACTTGCAGATTATACCAAACTGGGTTATGGGCAGCCTTGAGGACAAGGTTAGAATTGAAAGCTATACACACAAATTGGAGAAGTGATTTGAATATGTTGGTTTTAATTCAATAGCTACAAAGGCAAGCTCTTACACTGAATTGGGAATAAATCTAGTAAACAAATACACAATAGGCAGTGTAACATAGACAGTAGTATTGTAGAAAAAGGTATGGGGATTACAGCGGGTCACAAACTGTTTAGGGGAAAAAAAAGAAGTATTACACTTCAGTGTTTAAGCTTGTGTTTTCTGTAGGACATGTGAAGTCTTTAAAAGATTGTTTAGGTTAAGAAAGAATTGGGTTTCCGTAGCCTCAACAGGAAAAATCTGGGATGTAAGTCTTCAAATATGTAAAAGGTTGCCGTGAATGCTAAGATGATAACCTTTTTCTTTTATATGCTCATGTGATAAGAGAAATAATAGGATTAACTTGTAGCCAAGGAGATTTAGGTTTGAATGAAGAGAAATCTTTCTAGTTCTAAAGGTAGTTAAAAACTGAAATAAATTTCTTAGAAAGCTTGTAGAGTTTCCACCCTTTGACAGTCTTGTAACCTGGCCAAACTGCTATCTTCTGTATGCTTTAGGGGCAGCTCATTCACCTCTCTGAGGTGAGACTGTGGCTGGTTCTCAGTCACATTTTTCTACCATTTTTGCATCAAGCATTGATATTTTTTGATACTTAATCTCATGCTGCTCAGTATTACAGTCCCCTACTCTGTTTCAATGCAGAGGATAATCCAATAACAGAGAAAGTCTATTTATGCACATCTTCGAGACTTAACAAATTCCCCTTTCCTTATTGATTGCCAAACCTGTTTAAGTTGCATTAAGTATGATCAGAATGTTGATCAGCTCTTCTGCGTTAGCAGACAGAGTTGTAAGATTCCAGTTTCTTCACTACATCGAGCTCTCATCTTGCTTTAGCATGTTAGAGAAATGCATATTAAGCCAAATCTGATACAGCATGGAGACAATCCATGTCATGATCGGGGAAATTAGGTGAATAGGAGGAATAAAAAAGAAGTAATTTGGAAGATCATGAAATAAGCACTCTTTGCCTTTAGATATAAAAGGAAAACTGAATTTAAAGCTGGTATTCTGTGGCAACAGTTCCTAAATTTCTTGGTGTCTGTCCTACTGAAAAGTAACATAATTTGCACTATTGATAGAACATTTGTATTTGTGAATTATGGTAAGTTGTTTTTAATTGGCTCTTTTTTTATTACTAGTAAATATTTAGTTAAAGTGAAATGAAGTTGCACATGAAAAGTCCACTGAAGAATGTCAAGATCCAGGCATTTTTTTAAGATTTTTTTTTTTCCCCAAAAAAGGTGTTTTTGTCAGTTTGCACACGGCAATTTAGTACTCAGAATTAATTGTGCGCTAATTTAATTATACAAGGAATCATCTGTCAGTATTAGAAAGTTAATGATAACTTATAACTTACTGCTAAAACGCTGTCAACAGAGCAGTCTACGCTCAAACCACTTTATTTCTTAAAATGTATTTATGGAATATAATGCAACACTTTGCTGTGTGATAAAAATCTTTGAGAAGATGTAAAAGAAGTAAATGTGTTATTATTGGTGTGGAGCAAAATGGATAGCCGTGCTAGATATAGTCTTGCTGTACAGAGTATTACAATGTCTTTATCTCATCTTTGTAGTTCAGAGTTGCAATCACCGGCAGGGTAATTGCTTGAGAAGCTCTGTGGTCAGATCAGCTGCGGCAGCCACAATGGGAAGACTAGAGAATTTTAGCCTTACGCTTTACAGCTAATGGCAGTCTAATAGAGATTCATTCAGGTAGGAGTTATGCCAGAAATGCAAATGGAAATTTAAGAGTCTGCTTGGGAATACTGGAAAACGCAGGTTCTCCTAGATAAAAATAGTAATAGGCTCCTGGGTGCGAGTCCTGTTAGATCAGCTTTACCGGAATAATACATATGTAAAGAAAGCAGTCTTCTGTGGGAAGCCCCATCAGTTAATAACTGAAATGGATGATGAGAGCGCTAAAATTCCTTCTATCAAAGCAGATCATTAGCTGCCTGACTAACTTTACCTGCTTCCTAAGTACTGATAGAGAAGTGTCTGCTAACAGAAAGAACTCAGTGGCATTTAGGATTACATATTTTAGCTGTCAGGTACCTGGCTTAATTTGAATGGGAAAAAAAAAAAGTTGATAAAAAAGAAGACATACCTAATAAAGAATAAAGTTCTTAATAGGCCCTTACAAATTTCTAACCTGCTAAATGAATATGCAATTAATCATACAGCTTGCACTTGTATACATCGGTAGTGCTGTGCGTGTAGGGCGTGCTGCTCTTACTGATTCTTATTCTTAATACTGGAGAGAAGAAGGAATGATCATCTTTTTAACAAGTACTAATTCTTAGGGTCACATTTCATCTCATTCCCAAAGCATTCACATGTAATCCCTATGTGTCTGTGCTCATTAAATGTTAGCTGGAATGGGAATGGTGTGTAGTAAGGTCACTCCGCATACTCTTACAAAACATGTATTTCTTTAATGGCAAGCTGAGGTCTGCACATGAAATAGATGCCTGAAATAGCTGTTTACATTCGTGAGGATATCTGTGCTCTGTACCACTGAGGACTGTGAAATTTTGTTACTGAATTCCATCAGAGAAGATCCAGACATTAGGAGAGTGCTGAACTGGTTACACCACTCAGTCTCAGGCCGGAGATGGAGATGGAGAATAAATCTGCACCCTGCGAGAGGGTGGATTTACTATGAATCCTACCCCTTCTCCTCACCACATACAAAGCTTTGCTGCTTGTATTAATCTGTCACACAGTTCTTACCTTTGAAAGAAGCCTGGATCGTCATACATGTTGCTGTATATTTTTTTTTTAATCTCATCTTCTGTATTGAACGTATAGCTCTACTAAGTAAAATATAATTAAAGGCAGTTGACTGAGAGTCATTCAAGCAGCTGCACCATTATTAGTAAGAGATCTGTAATGACTTTGCTAACTTGATAAATTTCTGTAAGGGAAGAAAAGCTTTCAGGGAACTTGATGGTCAAGATACAGACCAAACAGAAATGGCTGTTCTCCCTCTTGAGTATGTGGCCTATGGTGTGTCTCTTCTGACAAATAAACCACATCTTAAAAGAGGATATAGATGCTCAAAATGGACATAGCTCAACAGAGTCCAGAGAGTTAGAAGACAGTGCAGCAACTGAGAATCTGGCCAGTGGATTATAGTAAAATAGCTGCTGCTTACTTGGAAATCCAAGAAGCTTAATTTCATTAAAGTCCCTTTATTATTTTTAAAAGGACACAAATGTGAATTTTACTCGGTAGTTCCTCATATTAAAGGTGCTTAAACACTTTTAGAACCCCTGCTACTGAAATTAAAAAAAGGATTGATCTGGTTTTACTTATTATGTACATAATCACTTTAGATTTAATCATTTAATTCTGCCCACTGAATTACAAGGAAGATGAATGAAATGACAAATAACTGGTTATATTATGGAATTTGCTCTGCTTGAGTATGTGAGAGGAATATAAGCACTTGACATCAGGTATTTGATGTGGAATCACTTGGATTTCTTTGTTTTGATTACGATGGTTTTAGCACATGTGGAAAGGGCAAGGGTAACAATTTCCAAGGGCTTACGTGTCCAATTTACAGAGGTGTTTGAATACCTAAAGGTGCAGATAAGCATCAAAGATGATCTTTAAGAATCACACTAGAGGTATGCATCTCCTTGACTTACTGACATCTCATTGACTTCATCTGACACCTAAAAGCATCCATCTTTAGAAAGTTTAGAATTCTATTCCCTGCATATATCTTAAGCAGAAGAAACATTGAAAATTATGTCAGATATGGCCATGAGAGAACCCTGGTGTTATTGTTGTCTCTGCAAGAGAGCTCCAACATAGAATAATCTTTTGAAGTTATAACCTATCCCCATGAGTTCCTGACTACTTGTTTCATCTCCATGAACCAAAAACTCTTTAGGGTTTCATTGTGCAAATAACTGAAAATCTCCAGTTGTCACTTTTATTTTATTTATATATATATTTATATATATATTTATATATATTTTTATATATATTTTTATATATATATATTTATATATATATATGCATGAGTGGACTACCGTGAGCATATATGTCAACTTAATAGTACTGCATATTTAAATTTACTACTTACTTGTTCCTGGATACAAATCATATATTAATGAACTACATAAAGTTGACAGAGATAAATAAAAATATTTTCATCTGAGATAGAAGTTTCCTGTAGCGGAACATGGGGAGCAGTTAACAGGATTAGGTGGTAAACTATTTTTATCAATACCTAGATTTGAAAGGCCTAAAGTGAGGATAGGTTTCCCTAACAGAGGATTTCTTCTGTCAGGGATATTTTCCTTTCAACTTTTCTTTGTCAGGTGATCTGCTAAAATCTGATTATTAATTGGGATTCATGAACAGAATTGAATTCCATCCTCACAGAGTGGCTATGCTGTAGCAAATGCCACCAGAGCCTTTACTTGTTTCTTGAACTATATTCCTTTTCTGATTATTACAGGGTGGCAGAGGGTTTGTGTACAATTTAACATTTTTGTTTATATAGGTTTCATCCAAAAGTCACAGTTCCTACATGAAGTTCTTAGGCAAAGCTTTTTAAATAAAATAGTTTTGGTCACTAGTGCAGAGGCTCACAAAAGAAAAACATCCCTCTGAAGGTCACATTCATAATCACGTTCAACTCGGTATATACAATGACAAATACATTTGAAATTAAGTGTGCTTATCAAAAAGACATTGTAAAAAGAACATTCTGTATAATAAATCACAGAAATATCTAGTTTGTTTATCAAACAATTTTTTATTATTTAGCTGAAATCACTAGCTTTCTCACAAACGTTTTGGGACCAAAACAGCAGCTCAGAAAATGTGCAAAACCTCAGAAGATTTTGTAAATAGACTTGCAGCCCATGCAGCAGTGTTAAAAGAGCAACTCCAGCTGAGTCCTTAACTTGGTGTAGTGAAGCTGGATCATGGAAGTGTTTAATTTATGTATGAGAAAATACGTAGCATTATTGACACTTGCTTAGTTGATGACTGATTGGAAAGATTTTGAGCACACTTACTGCAGCTTTTACTCAGATCATTAGAAAAATATTTTTAAAGTGTAATCACTGATGCAGCTTTGTATGTGAGATAGCAATCTAGCAACCACTGTGAAATGCAGTCAGTTTGTGAGCATGATGCACTACCTTGCAAATCTTGTTTGCACAGATTATCAGAACAGGACTTTAATGAAATATTTGGAACATGGTGTCTCTGGATGGAAGGATAGGGAAACTAGTGAGTTGACAGGTGGCGAAATCCATAAATATGATCAACAAAATTATGAAATGTTGAAAGACAGGGAGAAAAGGTCTGCCATCACAACAAAATTAATTCTCAGGGGAGCTATATTAATACAAGCGATACCATCTGTACTATCAGTTTTGCAGAAATGTCTATGACCCATACTGTTGGTATGTTCTGAACCAACCAACATAGATGAATAAAATACAGACAGGTTTTTTTATTCTGCTGAATTCATTCTTGAAGTTGAAGTTGCGTTTCTCTGCTTTGACAAGGCAGTAGGTGAAGATGATGAATGGCATAGTTGCCAATGCCCTTTTGAATGTCTTAGCAAAAACACAGTGTCAAACGGGAAGCAAACTCTACTGCATTTTATCACATGTGTTAACACAAGAGGAAGCAAAACCATGTTACGTGGAGGTAATGGAAGGAAGATGTGTGGCAGTAATGAAGAAATTTTGCTTCAGCGATTCTGGAAGAAACAGGCTTCTCAGTAGCCATTGCTATGTACACCATTAATGGTGATACCATGTGAGACTACTAAAAAGAATCAATAAAAAAAAGCTGTTTTGCCATTCCTTAACAAGAGCTAATATCTGATGCAATTTAACAAGCGGTCTGATATGTTCCGTGACTGTACAAACAGAACATAAAATAGTTCTCTAGGAAATATGTAACGTCAAGAACAAAAGTAGTAGTTAATTATTTTTAAAATAGAACAAAAAACGTGGTAAGAACATTCTACAAAGGAAAGGGATGGAAATAAGTTTAAAACCAAACCAAAACACCACCACTCTACTAGTCAATTCCTCAAAGAACAAAAACCCAAGAGAAATAAGGCAGTGAAGTATCAAGCTAGCTCCTTTATCATCAGAATGTGAAATTTGCTACTTCTTTGTTGAAGCAGGGACATGTAACCTTCATGGAAGGCCTGTGTCTTTCTAGTTATATAGATTTACTTGAAGTAACATAGATTTTCCTGAAGGAAAAGGGTCAGCCTGACCCAGGTCATTGCTTAAAAAATGCTAAGGCAGAGCTTCCTTTCACTAGAAACACCATTGCAACAACATAATTGAATCCATCATGCAAGCGGATATAAATGAGAATGGTTGGCACTACTTTGGCTTTTAAGAAGTAATACATAATCCCGTAATGGAAAATTCTGTTCCAGAGCAAATGCCAAAAGACAGAAGGGTCTGTTTGTTTTTCAAACATTTTAACCATCCTGTCTTACAGTTCTCTTCTTGTAGCTCATTGTATGACAGGGGTATCTCCCGTCTACGTTACATGTGAAGAACCTGTCCCTTCTTTCTCAGAAGAGGAGTTGGCTGCATTCCTGGCTCCTTGATCAAAGAAAAATTGTCTGACTGTCTCGTCTCTGACTAGGCCAACGGGAAAGCAGATAAATCTGCTGGCATTTGCATCTCTCAACAGTGTTGAAAGGAGGAGTGTTGAATAAGGGAATTCCTGCAAAACGAGAGTTAGCAGTTACTTTGGTGCAGATAGAATGAAAGATCTTTTAAAACGCATACACAGACAGAGTTGAAATACCTTGAAGTAGATGGCAAAGACTAGACCTTTATGTAACTGTCCCAGAGAAATGTTTTAAGCATGTCTTTGCAAAGTTGTCTTTGTTGCACATCATGCTTTAAACCAAGCTTCGGTCTCATGCTCTGAGGAACACTGATAGTGTGACAGACCTAACAGATCAAA
This sequence comes from Butorides virescens, assembly GCA_017310255.1. Classification (NCBI taxonomy): domain Eukaryota; kingdom Metazoa; phylum Chordata; class Aves; order Pelecaniformes; family Ardeidae; genus Butorides; species Butorides virescens. Next base: position 205,417 of record JADKXX010000049.1, read on the forward strand.
TGGTTGGGTCCACTTTTTAGAGGAATATTAAGATGTGCCCCTTTATTATCCAATTTTTGTGTTCTTTTTAAGTAAGGACAAGTCTTTTTGGGTATTTGAGCATGAAAGGTTGTTAGCCTGGGGTCTTAGCCAATAAATTAATGTTTCAGTGAAGGCAGTCAACCACCTGCTCAAATTTAACCTTTTTAATTCTATTTATTGTCTGCAAATATAGCACCAGATTAGATGTTTCCTGGAGAGCTGAGTTTGGTGTGAGGTATTCATCACTTTGTTATAGCTTCTTTGAGACCACTGTGAAGTAGTCCCTTGTACTAAATGAATAACTCTCTTATCATGACCTTTTAATCGCTTCATCATGAAGAGGTCTTTTATTTGCTACAAGAGTCTACTTCATGTTACCCCTGTCAAAGGAACTATAATATCATAAAACGGCCACAACAGAGAATAATACAGAAATATGGTACAATAAGAGAAAATTAGTGAAGGTAGGCCCAGTTGACTACAAGCAGCATCATGGCTTGCTAATGGGAAGTGCTGGAGTGAATAACTAGCTGTGAGCTCAATTGTTGGAAACTGCCTATAAAGGTGGTATTTTACTCAGTTTTGTAACAAAGTAGTGGAACAGAAGGAGAACAATATAAGCCAGCTAGCAGGACCAGCAGCACCAAAGAAATCACAGAGATAAGGGAGATGAATAGGGCATGACCAAAAAGGAAGTTTAAAACTAAAGATGAAATTTAGCCATAGTGATACTTGTGGAACTTACTCCTACGGACAAGTTTCTCTTTTCATGCTGTCTTAACATAGGTATAGTTATTGAAGACACTGGAGTTCACACTCCAGTGCAGAACTGATATAAGAAGGGAAGAAATCTAATTTGCAGGGTTTAAAGCATTTGAAGAGTTTGAACAGGGTTTCTAGAGAATGGTTTGGAGGGATGGAGTCCTGGCCATGTTGGCTGCCTGAGTTGTAAAGGTTTGATTGCAGTACAAGAGCGTTTAATATCATGCATTTGAAAAGTAGTTGGGAAACCTGTTCAGAGCTCAACCTACAGGCAGATAAATACTCAAAGCCAAGACAGACAAACAGTATTTTTTTTTTCACAAAATTCCATAGAAGATTAAATAAGAAATTGAATACTATTGAAAAAAACCCAATAGCCTACAAAAAATTCCCTAGGGAGTCTAGCACCCAGAGATACCATCAAAGGTGTCTTGGTATCACTCTGGGAGACTCCTAGAGAAGAGAAGAGGACTTGGCACATGTGAAACACCCACTGCGTTCCTGCTTTTCCATGTGGCATATCCACGCTAAACAATTAGTGATGATGTTAAGCAAGGTAGTGAGTTCATGTCCTCAGGTACTGAACTGGCAGATTCCTGAGAAAACCATTTGCCTTTTTCAGTCATGTCTTTTATCCTCCAAAAGAGGAAGGCTCTAAATGTCAGTCTGCTCTGCGTACATTACCTTCATCAGTCCCAGGAACCTGTGTTTTCCAGCCACCATGCCCACACCCTGCAGATCTGCTTACTGCTTTCCCTCCCTGCTGCCTGTTGTCTTTTGATCTGATTCTCTTCCGCCCTTTAAGGGACTCAGTTCTGTTTTGTTCTGAACTTGTTCTGTCTTTTTATCATTTCTCTTTGTTCCTATGCTGATATTTTCAGCCCTATCTTTTTGTCTTCCGTCTTCCACCTCACATCCTTGCTGGTTTACCCATCTGCTTCCCCCAGCCCAGTTTTCCATTTTCCCTTTGCATTTCTTCAGACCCAGAGGCCATTTATCGCATTGCTTGTCCTTTCTCCAGCTCCACAAGGTCTTTTCATCTCCTCATGTCATTTGTAAGCAAACAGCAGAGGAGAATCTCGTATATCCTTTCTTACTGCTGGAGTCAGATTGTCCGGAGAAGAAAAAGACTGTAGTCTCTACTTCAAAATTGTCCCGTTGTATGTCTTGATTTTCTTTTGTATCCTCATCATTTCGGAGCATCTTTAGTTCAGTTTTGTACTCAGAACCTGGACATTTCATTTTATATGGAATGTGATTTTAGAATATATTTTTTCAACAACTTTTTACCCATTTCTTTGCACATACTGTTTCACTTGAATCAGCTTATGCAGAATTTTGTAAATATCGCCACATGTAGAAGTGTGTCTCCTCAAAACAAGATGGTATTTTTTCTGCATTTGCCAATTTTCTCTTCAGCAATCTGTTTAAATAAATACAATATGTGAAGAGCGATTACCTTGGAAAAACTGAGGAAAAAAAAAACAAGTCTTGGCTCGATTCTTTGTTCCATGTTATCCCAAAGAGCAAACTAAATTAAACCATCACAAAACACACTAAGGAGACTTGATGCAGCTTCAAGAGCCAGTGATTTAAAACATAGTTTGATTTCAATTAAGAGTTTTCAATATGTGTGGAGATACCCAATCCAAGTTCCCTGTAAAGGATACCTCGTACAGGATTCGGATTATATCGGAAGGACCCTGTAAAGAGATTGGACTGTTTAAAGTACCGGGCAGTATTAAAGTATTCAAATACATATTTTTATAAGACAGATTTAGTATCCTCAGCTACAATGTCCAGAAGCAAGCACCCTCACCAGCCTCATATTTCTATGGGGATAAAAGTTTGGTCGTGTTGTCTGAATTTATATCTTCCATTTCCCCTTACACGAGTCCAGATCAAAATACGCATACACATTGTGAAGCTGCCTGCAAATCAATTCAGGAAAAGACAAGTTTCTGTAAATCCCGAAATATTTGTAACGTCAAAATTTCAATCGTACTGAATACGAGTGTGAGCGTACACTTGAGAATGATGTGCATGTACATGTGTATCAATATAAAAAATGCAGACGTTCTGCTTGAGACTTGAGACTTGCCAGCTTCACCATCATGTAACAATTATTTCAGTGAAGTCATACCTGGTTTTTAATGCTGAAGGTGAATAAGCCAGAAAAAAATTCATATAAATTTTTGTCATAAGTCATCTCATACAAGACTCAAGAAATGTATTTTATGTGATAGTGTAACTAATAGAATTTCAAATGACAGTGATATATGAGGCTTTGAGAAGTAGCAATGCAGAACATTCTTTTTTGAATAATTCACTCATCTGAAGTTATTATATATTCAAAAATGATTGAGTTGCGTATCCAAATATAGGCTGGTCTATCTCAGCTCTTGATGTAGGAGAAGAAAAAGAAGTTTCTGCAGTTATTCTGAACTGTGGTTTGTATCACATTACTGTTAGTTAGATGAACTGAGTTTAATTGATTGTGAATTAATTAACATTCTGCAGTGGATGTCTTTTTCTTGAGATAATTAATCTTATTGAAAAATTATATGTGGGACAGTTGAAGCTTTAGCAGATTTTCTAGAGGTGCTTTTTTGTTTAGGCTTCCTTGACAGCCTTTTTTCTTACAGATAAATTATGTGTCTAGAAATGTCTCGCCTTTATATTTATTTTGGTTTGGCAGCATATAGTTGTTATGGCTGGTAATATTTCATACCCCAAAGTATTAATGCTAACCATAAATTATTACCAATGATATGCAGTAGTTCTTATCAATCATGACAAGTAATTGATGTTGATTGAAACAAATAAATATGATGCTTTGCAAAGTAATAACCTTGTCATTTAACTTCAGTGCTGCAAATACATCAAGCTATCTTAGATTAACTCTTTGCAATTAGATACAGAGCTTTGAGAAACAAGATATTCCACCTGTAAAGGCCAGAAGTTATACAAAAATATATAGAGATTTAGACATCAATTAGAATTTACCTCTTAGTTTTTGCTTCCTGGATTGGGTAGAAACATTAGGATTCAAAGGTGGAAATTCATCATCATCAGATGTGGAAATTCATCATCTCATTATTAGAGACTCTTTGGTTGGTTGTTTCTCAGGGTTTACTCTGAAACCCACTGAAGAACACACCGGGAATCTCTGCTTGAGTATGATACTATTTTAAAATGAGAAGTCCCATAAAAATTATTTCAGATGTAGGAGGTTAGGGATGATGATCATAGCAGTCCTTTCTAGCTGTATGAACTATGAATTAATGTATCGTTAACTGCAGTTTGAAATTAAGGTAAGCTGAAAAGCCTTACTGGATTGTGGTGCAAATCCACAATTCATGAAGGAGTTAAATTCTGTGCCCCTCTCTACCCCAGATATAATCCATATGAAATCAGTTAACTCATATGATTAAGTTCTTGCTGAATCTACTGTTTGGCAAATGACAGCCAAACACTACATCTCCCAAGAACAAAAGGTACCCCTTTACTGAAGCACGGTGTGAACCATTTCTGGAGTGTACCCCAAAGTGAGTTGAGCTTTGGTATCAATATACAGTCTGAGGTTTGACTGTATTTGTTGCCATGGCATGAAACCAACAGAGTTCCGATCTTTAACCAATATTATTTTCATAAATATGCAGAGCCAGTCCCTTATTGAAATAGTGTGTGTTTTATTCAAACTATTCATTTGTAGTGTAAGTGTTATGTAGTGGTTTCGTGTGTCTGCAGCTTGGAAGTTGATGCTGCAGAGCTCTCTTCACTTTTTATGCACTCAATAGCAGATGACATGAAACCCAAACACAATCATGCCATATTTTGTTGGTTAAACCCCTTTAGAAGCAGTTCCTATGCTGGAGAACATGTGGAGTCAGACTGGACAGGCAAATGGGGAACATTTGAAGTGAATGATAATGCAGTTTTAAAGAAGGTGGATTTCATCTAATAATGTTATGGATAACATTAACATTATTAATTTATTTAGCACATAAATTACAAAATGGATGGAGGATTCATCCAGCATCAGTACTTTGCCTTTGGCAGTAGTCACGCTGCTACTAATTTCGTCTTGCTAACTCCATCACAGGTTTTACTAACGGGGGTGTCACACATCTCGTAGTACAAAAGGGAGAAAAGAATATATCATTTTTATTGTTTTGTGAAAGTTCTCTCTCAGCACATCAGATACTGATTCCATTCTCTTTGCACTGCAGTCCTAGCAAAGTCACATGTCTTGAAGCTCATAAAAAGGAAATGAGGAATGGAAGTTTGTTATGTGAATGTTGATCCACTTTTTTGGAGAGCAAGAAGTTGCTGTTTGGAATCCTGATGACATAAGGCAAAGACTAATGCTCTCCCACTGTAACTCATTTGCTTTCAGCAGATTACCACAAAGGATGAAATCTGGCCACAAATAATTTGGCGTTCTCCAAATGTGTAGCAGACTAAAGAGTTTGTATACGACATTAATGACCCGCTCAAAGTATTTTCTCATTTTCATTGCTGGAAATCTGAATTACACCAATGTACGCTGAGCAAAACTGAGAGTAAAATATCACTAGCTAGAGGAGAAATAATTTAGATAATAATTTCCAGAATTTATATAGCTAATATGTATAGACTTTGTATAATTTTGTATAATTTGTATAGGCTGTGATTTTGTACAGAGAGTGAATTTGAATATGTAGTAACTGAACTTACTGAAAATACATATTACGATTATTTGTTTTGGCTGGCTCATTTCATGCTAGCTGAAAATTAAGTAACAAAAGTCAGATCTCTACCGTACAAGAGAATATGTCATAGAGGCATCCAACCTCCTTTTAGTCTTAATTTGTATGTTGTCGCGCTGTGTATAGATACTAATTGCGGTCTGGAAATGCTGTGCCTGGGTCAGCGCGGCGTTGTGCTTGAGAAGCCGTGCCAAAGCCCTGCACCACGAGCTCGTGCACACCTAGCTCAGGGCTGCACTTCCTTGCACTCCCAGTTAACTGGGGTTAAATCATGTGGAGTTAGTTGGGTTGCATGCATTTGTGGGATAGACTTACCCAAAGTCATCAACACAGTTTCACGTCGTCTGCTGTGTGACTTACTTGCTTTTGATGTGACTGTCGAAAGCATAGTGCATTAATTTCAGTAATCCCTTCAAAAGGTCTCAGTAACCATCCTGCGCATCTATATTTCATTATGTTCCCCTTACATTCTCTCCACCTGGTACTTGCTTATTATTTGTAGTTCGTGGCATGTTCTGCAGGCTCCATTTTTCTTCCAAGACACTTTTATCCCAAAGGCAAAAGAGGAAGCAATATGTGTTTGCATTTCTTTGTCTAAATTGAATTTTTGAGTCTTTAGTGAAAGTTTATTGAAGGTTTGATCTTGGATCTATGAATGAGGTTCCGTGTGTCATCGTGTGGGAGTACTTCCTTGCATGAATGACGGGTGAATGATTGGCTTTTATCTTGGCCTTGTAATCGCTTTACCACGGCAAAGTCTTTTGGTTCGGTTTTGAGCATAAGTAGATTTTTCAGTAATTCTTCAAATGCTTAATTCAATTGTAGAAAAGAGGATGAAGGCAAAATCCCACTTGTGTTGCTGTTCTTCAAGCTGTGTACAACAGCCAGTGGTTCCTGTGTCTGGCACCCACCGAAGCGGTTTGAAAAGATGCCGAACCATTTCACTAATGTATTATGAAAGATCTTAAAAAGTGAGAAGGGCCATGGATGACTGACGAAGTGAGTGTCCTTGGCAAGATGTATTCCTGTTTATTTCCCTGCTTCAATGTGTCCTCTCCTTTGATTTCTTGGTTCACATGCATTTTGTGAAATATATTGTAACACAGGTTATTATTAATTAGGAAACATCATCTTTTTTTAGTTTCAGATAGTCCTTTTTTTCAGCTGCGCTCAGGAATGTTTGTTTCTCGGTAACGTTGTTATAGATGTGATGGCCTGAAGAGATAAATGACACAAGATTCGTGCAGAGAGGTAATATCTTTTATTAGACCAACTGATGTAGCTGGAAAAAATAGAAAAGCTTTCAGGCACACAAAACCTTCTCCAGGTCAGGTTCTTTTAGCTTTGAACTGCCTAATAACTGACTTGTGCCTGTGAAGCAATAAAAGGATTGTCTTGATCTTTCTCTTTTTGTGAGTAACACTGTTTCAGAGGCATCCATATACTGCAGCAGTTAACACTTCCCACAGCTAAAGTGGATCGTTCTGGTTTTAATTCTGATTAATTCCTTTAATTCTTAGAATAATAATATAATAATTTTTCACTCAGACTAATAGTCTCTTAAAATACTCAATTTTGTTTTCCATGTGATCAGAAGTAGAAATTAACCCATAAAAGATCTGATACCTCACTGATGAATCATAAAGATCTGTACAGCTTTGAACCTTATCTGAGAAACTGCCTCTCTTTCCAAGTCAATGTATGTGTGTTAAGTGGGATGGGCATGATGGTATATTCTGCAATTTACGTTATATCATGATACTCTGCTGCTGCTTTTTTGTTTTTTAATGGGTAGGGCATGTTATTTGCTAGGTAAGATACAAGTAAATAGATATCTACAGTAGGAATATTGTGTGTGAGATATATACCCCATTGAGCTGGTAAACTTTGGGATAACTGAAAATATTATTGCAGATGCTAAAATTTTCAGAGTATTTCATATACAGACACTTTTAATCATTCTTGCTCAGACTGAGTGCTGTTATGCCCTGTGAGAAGTCTTGTTTGAATCTGAAAGGAGAATTTACAGTGTCTAGCAGCACTGAGCACCACAGAGACAAATTCAGAGTATGGGTGTCTGCATGGGTAAAAATGAAAATATAGGGTAGTCTGTTCACTGCCTTGCAAAAAGCTGTGCTAGCAAAGGGGCATCATTACTGCTCTAAATAAATAACATGTGAAAGAATATAATGGGTTTATAATGTAGGAAATGGATAAAGGATGCATCAAGGTGTTTGGCATGCCCCAGCAATTTGTGATTACAGTGCTGCAAGGTTCTAGTGTCATCAGCTCTCCTCAATTTCCCTGGAGCTGAGGGCCCTTGTCATCCTCTAGAAATACTGCTAGCGAGGTTTTCTTGGCAGATTTTTAGCACAAACGCTGTTCTGCTGAGGGATGTTTTCCGAATTACCCAAGGACAGCAAACTGAATATTTACTGGAGTGTATTACAGAATTAGTGGAGGGTATTTGGCTAAGTGTGTATTGCACGTTGTTTTCCTGCATCTTGCTGGGCTATGCATTGAGTTCCATTATAGTATTTCATTTTTAGAAACCTTAGAAAGACAAAGACATTCCTTGAAAGGTAGAAAATAAAGGACATATAAAACCCGGAACAATATGTCATCTAAAAGTTCAGATTGTGATTGATAAGTATGTTTTTTTTATTGTTGGTTGTTAGCTGAATAATAGATTGCTATTTCAATAAGTTTTGACTGGAGCAATTTGTCTTGAAATACTTTTTTTCATGTTTTTCTTTTAGGTCCTTTGCAATATAGTTCTGTAATTTTTTTTTTTTTTTATACACAAATGCAGCTAACTTTTTCAATGCTGAGCAGCATAGCAGAAAAGCCTGTTTTCAGTTTATAAATTGATGAAAGACTGAATTCAGAAGAAATATATGATATGCAACAGTAGTTACCTACTGCGTTCTGTGGCAAAAGAAAAATTAAATCATTTATATTGAGGGGGAGGTTTGCTGTCTTTCTGATCTAAAAAGCCATGTTCACAGTTCTTGTGGGGAACATTTTCCAGCTTATCACAACAGAAACAGGCAAGTTATTTACTTGTCAGAAAGGCCTGAGCCACTCATGGAGGTAAGGCTCCTCGCAGTGTCCCACCTTAACACATATATTATTAAATTATAGAAGGCCATTTTCCTTGCTTCATTTTCCTCCTCCGATATGACAGTGCAGAAATTACTGTAATGCATTTAATATTTTAGAAGGCTTTGCTCTCCTACATTGCTTCACTTCTCAGAGGCCTTCTCTGTGTCTATATTCATTAATTGATTCTCCTCTTTGTACCCAGGAGTCTTTTTTTCACTACAACCTTTCTCACTTTTCCTCAGTTTCACACTACTTAAGTATGTCAATTTTTTGTCAGATGGAGTAATTTACTGTCCATGATTAAATATTAGCCTTAGTTTAGTCTTTTGATACCACACCATTTAGAAGGCAATGGAGTACAAGAAATGTTTGAACACATTTTGGAATAGAAATAGTAACACTTCAGATTTATATGGTGAAGACGACGACCAGCCTTCAGTGTAAATACACCGTGAGAGGGGACAGTGCAGCCTGAGCTTTACCAGTGTGAGCTCTCAGTCTGTATCTTTGCAGACTCCATCATAAATTGCCAGATATTTCTCTGATTAGTGCACATCCCACAAAATAAGAGTTCTAGGGCAGAATCCCCCAAGTCTATGTATGCCTCTTCCAGTGAGGACACGGCTGGTGGCAGCATGGAAGGTTTGATCCTTGTATTTTGAGAGTCCCTGAGATTCCCTACGGTTGGCATCATGCTTGGCGCCCTCAGCTGGGCTCCTCTTGTGTGATGCCAGATGTAGGATTAGGGATGAGGAGATGTGTGGTCCCAGCCACTGACATGGCTCTGAGCAAGCTAAAGCTTTACCCAAATAGTGAAGATCCTTTTTAGGATCTCCACAGGCAAGGCTTTATATGACACTTACTGCATAAGCCAGATTTGAAAAAGAAAGTTATTTTCCATGTCCTCTTTTTTTTGTTTGTTTTTAATTTCAATAATGATGGTGTTTCAGTATGTGGCTGTTGCAAGAAGGATGAATTAGGAAACTTCCTACCTGGAATTTATTCATGGTGTTCCTATTAAGAAATAAAACTAACATGAGTAATCTGAGAAAAAAGTCAGCACCGGTCAGGAAGTGACTTCATTGTAATGTTGCTCTCCTCTGTTTGTGGAGCTTTTTCAAAGCTATTAATACTCTTAACACAAAGATATTAATACTTCTATATGAACATTTAGATAGAAATTTTACCACAAGGCAAGAGGAGAGTTTCCACATGAAATATGAAGTGTTCTTCTTGTTGTTATAGCATATATTCTTTTAAAGCTGTCAAAATGACTTACTAGTTTAGCATTTCTTGTTGAAATATGTTCTGTCTAAGAATTTAGTTTTTAAAGATTTCTATTCTAAATACTTATCAGCCCTCCACACATTATCTGTGATATACTTTTCCATTTTCCTGGAAGGGCGAGAGACCCATTCCTCTTCCTGGTAACTTGCTGTGGGAGACTGTCCCCTTTAACAGCTGCTGGCAGGTGCCCCTCTGGGTAGCCTCTGGCAATGTATGCCCTGTGCAGAAACCACCATGATTTAACCATTTATGCCCCTTTGATCTGCTATCTTTTACCTCTAGCAATATAAGATTTATGAAAGAAAGGAGAAGCTTTGAAGCCAACTGTTTGTCTCATTGTCTTACCAGCAGTACTTGAGTAACTCTAACTTGACAGGCCCTCAATCGTGTTATTACCAACTCGATTTTTCCCAGAAACCCCACTGATCTTTAAACATTACGGTGTCCAAGCAAGTAGTCTACTTCTACTATGTATATAATTAGATGTATATGTATATATAGTATAGAGACATGGTAGTAGATACATTTGTGTTAGCTATTTAGAGAAAATAATTAAATTGCTTAGAATATTCTTCTTGGTCTTGGTACCTCCTACAGCAATCATAATGTTATTATAATTTGTCTCTATTTCTGTCACACTTGGCACTTCTCAGAAGAGGCTGGTACATTGCATGGCCAAACACTTTATCATAAGCTGTAATATATAAAAAAAAAAAAAAAAAAACAAAAAAAAACCAAAAAACAGTTTGGGCCATACTTGTTAATATATGTATGATTCTTCTCACTGAAGCAACACTTTCAATGTTAATCATCATAGACTTGGAAATGGAAGCGATTCTTGTCTAAAAGGGAAATTTTATAGAAGGGAAATGTAACTGTTGCACAAAGTGCAGTTACTAATCTTACAGACCTTTGTGGGCTTCTTGCAACATCAGCCAGCAAGGATTTAGGACATGCTAAATGTGTGTGTTGGCAGGGGACTAATAATGGAAATGGAGTCAGTGGAAGGATGTTTCGGATGGTTCTGTTTTGAATGACCTCCAGACAAAATAATAACCTCTGAAACCTCTCTTGTGTGCGACAGCAGCAAATTCCGATGGCTCTGTTTGTGTGTGATCCTCCTTTGTCTCTTCTCTCTGGAGGAGATACTGAAAGATTCCTGGTGCAGATAATATAAAGAGTTCCCAATACATACGTCTGTATCAAGGTTTCGGCTTGACAGCTGTATCTGTTTCCATCTCACTGGAACAAGCCTGACACTGTCCAGAAAGTCCTTCATGTGCCGAGCAGAGATTCTGTGACTCTGTAGACGTGAAGCTACATGAAGTCTACTGGATGTCACCCTATGTTTATTTCTGGCAGTAGTTTGCATTAAAAAGAAGAGTTTCTCTTAGTACAGTCATAATTAGTCACAAATATATTTTATATTCCAAGACCATGAAGTAATTTCAACTCAGAATGAAACTAATTAATACTATGGAATTATGCTATTTTCATAATGGGAGACTTAGTGGTAAAGAAATGAGCTAGGTTAAAACCAATCACCCTAGCCTGGAAGACAGCAAAATGTCTGTTATTCACTATATGTATATGTATATAAAGTAATGCTTGACTTTAGAGAAAATGTCTAATAGTTTCCTTTGATTTTAGCCCTTCAGTGTAGTGATATGTCACATTTTACAGTGTACCATGCTGTTCCCCACTATGGATCTTCTGGGTCTGCATACTGCTATTTTGCACTTAAATTACAATCCCGTTGATTTCAGTTGACTTCAACAAAATTTTGGACAATAAAAGACAGCAGCATAAGACTATCCATTAGATTTGCTTTTCTTTCCCATCAAGAGAATCCTGCGGTGTCTGAGACCAGTCGTCACTGGTAACTTCCCAATGAATTAGGAAGGTTTACTGACAAAGAGCTCTTTGTTTTACCCAAAATGTTGCACATGAAAAATCTCAGATAAAACACTGTCCCTGATTTTCAGTCAGTCAGTCAAAATCAGACTGAAACACATTTAAGGAAAGCCACACCAAACAGAACCCCAGTGAGCATTCAGTTTTTCTATTCTATTCTGTGAGCAATACACCAGAAGGTCGTTCAGGCTGTACATAGCAGGTGGTCAGAAAAATACCGTATCAGTCTGCATTTCAAGTAAAATAACTGCGATGTACATAGAATCACACAGAATCACAGGATCACAAGGGTTGGAAGGGACCTCGGGAGATCATCCAGTCCAACCCCCCTGCTAAAGCAGGGTCTCCTAGAGCATGTTACACAGGACTTCATCCAGGCGGGCTTTGAATATCTCCAGAGAAGGAGACTCCACAACCCCCCTGGGCAGCCTGTTCCAGGGCTCTGTCACCCTCAAAGTAAAGAAGTTTTTCCTCCTATTCAACTGAAACCTCTTATGTTTCAGTTTGTACCCATTGCCCCTAGTCCTGTCGCTGGACACCACTGCAAAGAGTCTGGCTCCGTCCTCGTGACATCCACCCTTGAAATATTTGTATGTGTTGATGAGGTCCCCTCTCAGTCTTCTCCTCTTCAGGCTGAACAAGCCCAGCTCTCTCAGCCTTTCCTCATAGGGGAGATTCTCCAGTCCCCTAACCCTCACATCACATACAATCATTTTGAGCATAATTTGATGAAGAAGTGATTTGCTTTCTTAATATACATTGTTGGGGGTTTATGTTTGGTTTAGTTTTGGTTTTTTTAAATCCTTTTTTTGAACAGGAACACAGATTTTTCTGGTTGGGACCTTTTCTGTGCAGTTGTACAGGTTAAGTGTCTGGTTAAATGAATAGATGAGTATGTGTGACCTTCATAGTGCATTCAAACCCTGGTTCAAGTCTATTGGTTATAATTAATACAATAAAATCTTTCTTTCACTAATAAAGATATTGGTGTTTACAGGGATCAAAAGACTGACTCTAATAACGGGAGTCTGTATTTAATCCAGTATTTGTTTTTGTAATTCTTATGCTTTCTTGATTTTTTTGTTGCAGGTTTTTCATTATTCTTATACTGCTTCATATGTGATTTACAACATACTTACAAGGTAGGTCACATTGTTTTTTCAATATGATGTCAGCGGTTCTATACATAAGGTGATGCCAGTGCATTCAAGTAAAAATGTTTACATTTTTTCAAGGGAAGTTTGGGAGTTAAACCCTCCAGAAGTAGAGGATTCAGTTTTACAGTATGCAGCCTGGGGCGTCCAAGGACAGCAACTGGTAAGCACAGTCATTAAAAATGCTGTGGTTTAATAATGTATTGACTCCAGACAGACTGAAGTTAAAAAAAAAAAAAAAAAAAAAGTAAAAGCCTTAAGGTGAGTTTTATTATATATTTCTGCATGATGCTAGTATAGTCCTGTTACAGCTTTTAGGGGATCTATTCATGTATTTATTTTTATTAAAAATATGTAAAGATGGTTTCAGTCTAATCCCAATAGGCAAATTGTACAATTGTTGAAAGAATCACATCTTTACCTAAATATGCACTCAAGTAATTTTCAGAATAACCATCTTTACGGCTACTGCTGTGAGAGGAGGAAAGTTGAAGGTGAAGAGAAGTTTTCAAGCGCAAGATCAATGAAAACTGTGGGCAAAAGCTTAACATCCAAGAGTGGATGTGATGTATTCAATGAAAAGTGTTTTCATTTCAGTATGAAAATGACTGTCAATGTCAGTTGTGCTGCACTGAATTAATAAAACCAGAAATATTGTGTTTCATATATAATTCTCTACCAAAAGTTTTGCTTTTTTTAATGAAGATAAATCATCCATGATCATCATGACCAGTCTCACTATGAGAACAGAACTGTGGTTTTAGAACAGCAGTGATTTTAAACTGACCTATGGTGGTAGTTGAAGGCAAGAGAAAGACTTATAAAAACTTCAACTATCTGAGTAAGAAATTCAGCTAATCCTTGTTACGATGTTCTAATAACCTCATTAATGCCCGCAGGCATGATCCTGAAGCCTCTTTGCACACCTGACTTGTTCATGTAGAGAGGCTGAAAGTTGCATGTCTAGAGAATATTCCCCATTGCTTATATCATTCATCAAGATGGTGAGCATGTAAAAAATGCTTCTGGTTAGAGTGTATTGCATTAAGCAAGTGGAGGCAGAAGCAAAAAGTAATTGGAACATGCTTGGCATGTTTTAATAATTAACCACATTAATTTATTAATAACGAGAGCATGGTGACAGGATGGATGGTAACACATAGGTTATTTACCAGCCAGCACTATGGAACACAGAAACCTATGTAGGTTGTAGCAGAAAGGTGATGCATTTGTAAAACTGAGCAGAATTTAAAAACATTTTAAATTAAATTGCGGTTCATAAGATTTGTCTATGCTGTACCTCTGATTAGTAATCTAAAATACAACCAAAATTACATGCTGTGATTACTAAGAAATTTTTTTTTTGTTTGTTTTCCTGAGATGTATCTTAAGAACAGGAACAGATTTACCAATCATAAACTTCAGAAAAATAATAAATCAGAATAATGCTATCTTTATCAGTTTTGCCTAGATTGTCATTCTGGAAATACATGTGAATACTTTCAGGTACAGGCACAGGTGGACTCCTATTAAGTCTCAGAACTGAAAAAAAATAGGTACTCGTTTTAGGTACAACCTTAATCATCCAAATTTGAAAACGTTAGCATAATTTATACTTCAGTGAGGATAACATTACTCATCTTTGTTAATGTCCCTAGTAAAGTTAATGTCATGCTTTAAAAATATCTGCTCTGCTGTCGGCTTTATGGTGCCATATGGTCTGCAGAATTAGGAAATAATAACTTTGATTAAAAGACAAAATCTTCTGTGCACTCTGAATGATACCAAGTGTTGTCATATGGATGTAATCCTGCAACAACAGTATAGTGAAGGTCACTTCCGTGAGAATTGCCGATAAGAAGGATGTCCTCTTGAAGCTGTTCATGTGGTAAAAGGAGGTTACTAAAGTGACAGAGGTGCCTTGCCACATTAGCCTCCCACCTCAGCAGCGAGCCAGAAGTGTAGAAGGAGCATGAATGAATAAAGACTGTTGTGAATAATGGTTGGTGCTACTGCCCAAAGGAACAGCTGCCTCTAGCAGAAACAGGACAGCAGAGATCATTCCGGCAGAATAGGCTAAGGAGAGAAAAGATGTGTGACTGAGGTCACATTGCCATAATGGTTCTCAGTTATAAAATTTGTCATTAGGACAAACACGTTATCAGTGAAGTTTCAATAAAGGTAGTACAGGAGGCAATCAGCAGTGACACTGGGTAAAGAGGAAGTCATGAAGGGAAAGACCTAAAGCACGGTAATCCATCAGCAGTAGCTATCGATAGCGCATACCTGGGTTCAAACAGAGATGCAGTCTCACAGACCCATGTTGCCAAATACACTGCGATTGGTTTACCAAAGTCCCTCCTGAAGCAATACTTATGTGTCTTTTCCCTGTAATAAGGGAAATAGTAATAATTCTTAATAAGTAAAAACAAGCAGTGGAATACATACTCTACACAAAATGATAATAGTGTATTAACATGAGTAATCTCCAAGAGCCGTTCAAGTGAACAAATTAACTGTATGAACACAATTTTCATCTGGAGAGACCAGAGACCCATGACACGCACCCTGTGGCCATCACATAAACAAAGCTTCTGTAGATCTCTCAGATGAAATGGAATAGCGTCCTTCCAGGTGCTGTGCAGAAGAGAATAGCAATACTATAGCTGTGACTGGTCAGCAAAATTAGCACAAGGTGTGAAACAAAAGGCACAGGTATGCCTGACTGAGCCAAAGGTCCTCACTTTACGCTTTAACTATTTGGAAGGTCCTGGATTAAATCCAAATGATGTGGGATAACACATGGACTTGGATCAACTATTTTCAATAAATTGGCTATAGTGTAAAACAAGATGTTTCCAATCCTTAGTTCTGCAGGCAACCTAAGTAACAATATAGCCCACAGAGGAATCTTAATTTGAGTTCTTCAAATGAGGGGGAATAATCAAGAGTTTCAATTAGATAAGACGATGAAGAGAAAAAAAAAAAAATGAAGTAGAAATTAAATGTTTGAGCAGGAAAATTTGTATGAAGCCAGGAAGTGCTTATTGCACAGAGGAGGGAATGTGGCTGCAGTGAAACCAAGTACAGAGCAACGCTTTACATCCTTGCGAAAGTCAGGCATCAGTCTAAGTTGTTATGAATAATTTCTAGGGCTGTCTAATGGGGTGGCAGGCCACATGTGACTAGTGACAAACGAGTTAGGTTTATATCAGATACCAGATGACTGGGCCATAATACCATTGTTTTAAGGCTACCGCGGTGGTTGCAAGTTATTTCAGTTTCTTGCTATTTACCTAGAGTAGAGGATTTTGTAAAGATTAAGAGAAAAGCTCGGAGAAACATCTGCTGTTTGTTTCATGACATTTTGGTGGTGAAATTGAAAATGTTTGCCGTTGGGGAGAACAAACTTTTATCTAATGAATTAATGCATTTTAAGGTCACATAGCTGTTATTTTTGAGAACTGTTTTCAAGGTCACACTTCTTAAATTGCTATCTTTTAACTGTGTTAGAACTGTGCCAGATCAAAAATACCATTTGTGTGTGTCTTAGTATGTTAGGGAGCTGTTTAAGTATTTTCAAAATATTTCTCATATTTGCTCCTATTCGATTAAAATTTTGAGAGAGATCAGTTGATTATCTCTTTACCTCGCCTCTATAGAATCCATTACCGCAGCATTAAGTATTTCCAGGGAAAACAAACGAGCACAACTAGATACCTAATTGGTTTCATCAACATTTTTCTGCCTCCAGCTCACTTGATTAGAGACCTCATTGCATGTGTCTGAGAAAGAGATATCCCATACCAGGTAGGAAGGCTTTACTGAGGAGGAGAATGCCTTGGAGGGTTTTAAAGGGCCTCTGGTGTTGAAATACCTGATTTTTATCCCATGTTCTCTTTTCTTTGGCCTTCTCCAATAGTTTGTAGCAAAGGTTTTCATGTTTCTGTTCTGGACCTGGCTTGTATGTGACACAGGGGAGACAGCCTTTTCTGTCTGGATCTGTCTATGGAGATGTCTCGCAATAGAAGCCTGAATATAAAAAACTCATCTCTGATCTCCATTGTATGCAAAGTTTTCTGTGAAAGATGTGGTGCTTCTCTGCAGTGCTTCTTGTGATACCAATAGTTCTTCTATTCCATCTATGGATGGATTACTTCAGGTAGCTCCCAGTGAAGTGTGGTTAGAAGTTGTTCAGTTTTACATAGCTTTTTCTTGGAAGCTTTATGTAAAGTTTCTTCTGCCTGGGTGGTAACGTGTTGTTTGTTTTGTATGAAATCCTTTATTTTCACTTTATTCTATTAATATATCCATGTAAGTCACTTTGCCTTTCTATTTGTAATAGGTATTTTATGTTATTTATTGCACTGAGCTCATTTTTCCTTTGATATATTAAGTGTTTCTGAAGGGAGCTTGAGTTATATATTTAGATGGATCAGCATAAATGTTTGATTGACTTATGTATGAATGTCTATGCATAAATAAATGCATATTTTAACAAAGCAGAAATCAAGAAAACAGTAATGCTATCCAGAATACTAAAAAGATCATTCTGTAGAAGCTTGATGGCTTGCTTTGTCAAAATTTGATGTCATCAACAAAACATAGCCTTATCAAATGGTAGGACTGAAGATGAGCTTTTACTATGCTTTAATGTAATTTAGGTCATCATTATCTAGAATTACCTATTATCTTGTGTACACAAAGAACAATTTGTCGACTGTAGCTGAATTTTGGATTCAGGATTCTCTCATCAACTTTTAGAAAATATTTTAAATATTAGAAAACGACAAATTTGCCTTCTTGTTCCAAAAAAAGGAACAGGATACTCACAAATAATAGCACTTAGAAGCTGAAGCTTTTACAAAAAGAACAAAAAAAAAAATCCAGTGAAAAAGGACTTCATCTTATATTAAAGCTACCTGAAAACAAGCATATAAACAGAAACCCAGAAACAAAACTGAGCAAAATCTGCTTTAACTGTTATTAATAAATGTACCAGTTCAAGAACTCTACCCCTCTGCTTTGTGATCAGTCACCTTCATCCTGGTTGTCTTGTTTGGAGGTTCCTTTTGCCTTCCCCCCCCC